>JAQFYM010000111.1:0-121236 GCA_034694785.1 Agrenia bidenticulata
TCTCATCCAATAGGGGCCATTCAAGAACAAAATTAATTTCATGATGATCAGTATTATTTACTTGATTTTTTAAGACTTATGGCACCTCATTTGGGGTTTATCACCAAAAGTACTCGCATTGTGAGTGATACAAAATCGCTGAAAGCAAGTTTAAAGTATTGAAATTATATTCCTGTCAATTTATTCAAATTAAATTTAAATTATTTGTTTGGAATAAAATGAAAATAATTTAAGCAGTCTCAACTTGAACTGTTTTTGATAAATCGTTATTTTAATTATTTTCACTGAATTTTTTATTTATTCAAATTGATTGTAGTGCAATGAATTAGAAACTATTAAGTAACTGGGGCTAAAATCAATCAAAATTAAAATCAAATCAAATATTCACAACTCTCAATGTAAGTTTCCTTTGGGACCCCCTGTCCCTGTGAGTTTTCCTTTGTTTCTCATCGATCTCAAACCGTTGGTGCGTTATCAAATAAACTGCATCAGAGTAATCTTCACTGTCAGTCTATTTCTCATAACTCAAAATTGTCTCTGCTTCAGGGTGGCTTTCGAATTATACTGTAGTTCAGAAATATAAATAATTTTGTAACTAGGCTGACAAATTTCCATATCTTTTGGAGTGAAGTAAAGCTAAAATGTCAGCTAATTATAAATTCCTTCAGAGTGGGTAATACTAGTAATGAATAATTATGTATTCTGTGCTTACATAAGTTTAACACAATCTAAATCTAAGTAAAGTCAATCTCAAGAGACCCGATGGGCAAGTGAATCAGTCAGTAGACCATACGTTACAAATATGCGAGTTGACAGTAGTTTTGAAGTTGTAGTGGCCTACGTTTCTGCGGATGTGACTCTATGAGAGCACTGAAACTGCAACAGTCGCTATGAACAAGACAATTTTCAAACTAGGCTGTGATTTGCATACGCTAAAAGATTTCTACAAAACTCGATAACATAAATTAAAAATCAAAACACTCCCAAGACATGGTAAAGTAAAATAAAGGACAAACCAGAAATCCGGGCAATCCTTCAGGGATATGAATATAAAAAACAATTCAAAGAATGAAGAGACACGACAACAACAATATTTTATGAGATATATAGCAAATGACAATTTAACAACTGCCAAGCCATAGAAGTCTATTAATTGCATTATTTTATTAACATTACATATTCCCTTGTTGACTTCATCTCCGGAAGATTAGTGGTCACAACTGGACAATGGTGGTGGTCCAACTCATCTCCTTTGGATTTAAAAACGACGTCAACACAACACACTCCTATAAACATCATGGGGCACACCTCCTCCAGACTCTCCAGACACGTCTTCTAAAACATACTAGTAGTTTAAATGCCCTTACCTGGCCACGATTGATAGTCTTAAAGAATATATTTATAAAATAATAAAAGGTCGACATTTAAAAACCGAAATAAGAAAAATCTAGTTAATACCTTTAGAACAAGTATCCGAGTTTTGAATTTTCAAATCAAGTAAACCTTTTTTGAAGAATTTTACGCTATTTTTAAACAGTACACATCGCCATTGTAGTGCTTTAATTACTATTGAGACGTGAAAAAATGTCAATAAGACTACATATGAAAAGTAGTGGCATCCCTTTAATTTTTACGCTTGCCAATCCTTGGAATAGAGATGCGAATTCTTGACAAGATGGGTTGGGCCGACTAGTATTTGGTGGACAGAAACCATATGCACAATGGGTTGCTACAAGCATTGTCAATCCGCCAACAGCGTCTCTGCAAGCCAAAAAAACAGTGGCTCATCAATCCCACCTTTATCGCTGAATGTAACTTGGTTCAACTCCAAGCTTGAAGTAAGAAAAAGGGCTTCTCATTATCCTGAAGATTACAACATTTTTAATTAGGAGTTCGCGATTCTGGAAAAACCCAAAACTTCGTTGGGAAAAATTAATGAATCAGAATGAGCTCCTTATATTTTGAGAGAGTTGATAAGGTAATTTTGAAGCAACTCAAGTTTAATACAACTAGTTATGTTACGCCGTCGAAATCTTTTACAAGGGGTTTCAAATGACTTCCTTTATACAATAGAATTAAGATGCTCTTTTTACGTACTGTCTTTGCTCAACTGAAAAATAGTGTTGATCTTCCTCAAGTATTAATTAATTAAACTCAGGAGCAATAACAATAGGAAAGCCTATGGTACGTCGCTTCTTATTATCAATTATGGGATTAATAAGGATGTATTAATTACAAACGGAAATCCAGCCCATTTGTTTCAAACTGAAGAATATTAAGCATTGCTAATTATTGCTGCTGAAGACTTGACTCCTTAGTGTTCTTAGACATTCTTAGTACCGATCGTAATCTGGAAACATCAACTTAGATTTGCGTATGCAATGCAAGCAAGATAAACGCGCAAGTTAACTCCACAGTAATAAAAAGGCGTTAAAAAGTCTGATTTATTCGAGACAGAGTCCGTCCTCTTTTACACCTGCTAGCTCCCAGTATTTAAAATGGATCAACTTCTGCTCAAAAATAGTCAAAATATTTGTGTGATGGATGGCCATACTTTTGTATTCGATAGCCGTTGTAAATTTCATTATTCTAAATAAATTACAGACGTACTTTACAGAAATATAATATTCTACCCGCAATTCAATTATGGCTAATCAAGACTATCAACAGTCAGACTAAATCATCATTTACGATCTTCCATATATGTCGCTTTAAAATAATCATGAAGCTGAGATGTTTTTATTACTTAGCTGAGGTTGTTGAGTTAATCTTCCCTCTGACTTGGAAATAAAATCCCTGCCTTAATGTCTATGAACTTTTAAAACTGCTGTTTTAAAAACACATTCATCCCTAAAACGTAGTACCCTTTCAGGGATATTCTCTAATAATTTTATTGTTTGTAACAACCAGGTGCTTGGTCCGTAAAGGAGGCTAACTGCGGAAAACCAGGAGTGTATGATTTAGGTAACCATTCCCGGTAACGAAGTACTCAATATTCAAACCAACAAACAAAGGCACAAACGTCTCCAGATTACTAAACAATGCAGTGCAAACTAACAATTAAAAGATAAGCCACCCAAGGATTACAATTGCCTCAAAGCTTTAAAAGTCATATTGATAATAATATTACTCTTCCTAAGTTTCATATCGTGGTCCGTATAAATCTACAATATTCCAGAAGACACAGGCTCATAATCTGTCAGTGCAAGCCGGGAACGATTACGTATCTTTAAAAACAGGATTCCCCGTCAAATTACCTTAAGTTTTTACATATTTTTTTATGCCTCACAATTTTAAAGCCTCAAACGTTGATAAAAATAATTCATCCGTCATTATTACACTTTCACTCCTATTAAAAGATAGCCCATCAAATTCAGATTTATTCAGAAAAAAATATATTAATATTCAATCCAGAGAATGGAGAATTCGGGATCATAATAATCATTGAGAGGGTGAAGATGATTTCATCAACACCAAACCAAGTCACAAGCATGTAAATTCCGATACGCTGGAAGATTTAATCTAGGCATTTCTTATAGCTATTATTAACTATCTATTATTGAACTATCGAACATTTAAAGGGTACGCACAAGATTTTTTTTTAAATGCTGCTGGTACTGGTAGTCCAGTTCCAAAGGGCATCAGTTGCTGGGTTGACCAACAACCCGTAATTTTATGAACATGATTGTAAATACCATAAACTATCCGTGTGAGTATTGAAGTAATAAGCCGGTTATGAGTTGCCTGATTTAAATAAAAGCGAAAGTTCAATTATAAATGGGGTATAAAAATCCAACTGACCTCTCCAGAGGCTTTTTTTGTGAATTTACATATCACCTTGGAATATCTCGTTTTCAGAGCCTATGATCTAAATGTTCTATGTTAATTCCATTGGGAAACATTGCTTCAATCCTACAGGTAATCAAATCCACAATAAATACATAAATAACCATCAGATTTCTTTAGCATCACGTATGCAGCATAATTCCACCTATGCCTTTGGTCATTGCTGATCTCTATAGCTAATTATTGAGAAACGGAGGGAAATCATACAATTATTGAAAGCCCAAAGACACCCTGGAGTGTTTTAAATCGAACACGATTAGCACGTTCTTGCACCAAAGGTATCATTTATTTCTTAAAGCTTGCCACATTTTTCTTACATCATAGTAATATTCTTGAGATCCCACTGCAGTCCCTAATTTTGTCTTGCATTAACCCATTATCGAGGAAACTCTTGCATGGGTGCTCAAACACCTAATTATGAACCATGTTCCGGATTTGAATTTATTTAAATTTGCAAAGCGCCCATGCCATGTGCTCGACACACAGTTCCAGCCAAATAAACAGTAGAGTCAAACTATCCAATGGGAATAACTATTGAATTCCCATTAGTCACTTTGAAAAAGGATGTGAATAAAAGAAAAAATAAACAGAACATAAAGAAGAGGCTAAAGGTGAAACAAAAAAGTGCAAAACAGCTCTCTCAATGAGAGATAGGGAAATTGAGGTTCATCAGGTCTACCTTGAGGGGCACTCTAAAACCACAAATATTTCCTGCATTGATGAAGTGAGAATCAACTATGAAATCATTTACTTAACAATCGTATGGGTATTTATGTGTAATTGCATCTCACATCCGCTCCCTCATCATATCATGCATAATATTAAAAAGAGTGTCCATCATCTGCTGGCCGACTGGCCGGCTTCCATCTGAGCACAGTTGGGTGTTAGACAAATCATTCAAACAGACTGATGTTTTGAACTGGTCGAAGGAAAGGGAAGACTACAAGGCTGGCCGTATGAATAGGATTGGAGCAGAATATTTCGGTGCTCGTTGTTGTTAAATTTTTTTCTATTTTATTTTTATGCACCAAATAAAATGCATTTGTCTTCCTTCCTCTTTAACCCTGGGAGATAATATGCTACGGCACTCAAAGTTCAACGTATAAAGACAGAATGAAGAAAATGCTCGAGACTTTCGGTCAGAAAATGCATCTCGGACGTGCCCTGAATTCTCATTTGCATCCTTCCGCTTATTCACGACGATGAGACATAAGAGGGTAGATAGGCAGGACTTGAAGTTTGGTAGGATTATATTTGTATAAGAGCTATTATGGAAATGATGAAAGGTTCAAGAATGTTCCCTCTCGTACAAACTTTATGAAGTGAATACTTTTAATAGTATTCGTAGATATTTGAAGTCTGGGGTGCATGTATTTCCTAGCTGAAACTGGGATTATGAACAGTCGTCAAAAGTACTGATATCATTTGCTGAAAATTCTTACGCTATTTCACAGAGTTTCAACTTAAATGTTTGCAAATCTATATGGGAAGATCAAAAAAGGAAATGGGTCTTAAAAATACAAGTCATAAAATTTTCTAGGAGTCGGCCCTTCTTGATCTTAGAATTCTGTACTTAACAAAACGTATTCCGCTCTCAATGGAATTCAATTATGAGTAGATTGGTTACACAGCTTTCATCCAATGCCGTTGATGAGTTACTTCAAACATTCATTCCTACATGCTTAGAAAAATTTGCAAGAATTCAAGCAAAAAAGTTTATTTTTTAAATGCCTATAAAATTCTTGGTTAGTTACTCATTCAAAAAAATGCCCAATCCATAATACATTTTTAAGGGCTCCAATGCTCCGTCCTATCTTTCATTCAGGTAAACCGACAACGTGGGTGTTGCAGCGACTACAAGAGCTGTCAAAACTGTGTATAAATCTACCCATCAAAACTCGAACAGGAAAGCCTAATTAAAGAGTTACCTCAGTTACCATCCAGTTGATATCCAGAAGGTTTTTATCTCAAAATCAGGAATTGAATTGAGACTCTTTGTTTGTAGTTGACCAGGCCAAGCCTTTTACACCTACTGGATTAAACCTCGATTTCCGGACACTTCCAGTCCTCGGACACCTACGAATTAATTACCACCATCTTATCCCTACCTTATTTATGTCCTACCTTTTACTGCAAACAACAATAAACATGCTATCCAGATGAAGAGGTTTTGCTGTATAGTTGTAAAAGCAAACTCGTAACTCCAGAATAGAGAAGGAACTTTTCAGTTAAAAAATAATGAGTACTCCACAACCGGCATTCAACATCAGATTGGCCTGATCCTGGTGAATGTACCACCTGTGATATTAGAATATAATGAGAATGGACATCATTATACTTGTGAACTTGCGAGTAAAAACATTATCTACCGACAAAATAATGCATGGAAAATTGTTTTATTTTACATGTGTACCATCACCACGTATACTCTCAGTTTCGTTCAATCGAGAGAAGAGGGAAAAAAACATCCTTCAGCACTCTTTAGCCAACCTTATAATTTGCCTAATAGGAGGATGCAATATCTTGTGTTCCATCGATTCAAAAATCCAAGTGTCTTTCCTTTCTTTCTCTCCGGTCAATTTTCGATATAAAATCCAATCTCCCTAATTTCATATGCAAAGAAACTTTAGTCCAAACGGTTTGCTTACTTTGTCCTGTTTTATAATAGGGGCTGAAATTAAAGTCATTCTAAAGTACAGGGTGTACTAAATTACTCTAATGATAGATGCCAACGTATAATGTAAGCAACAGATATAAGTGTATTATAAGTACGAGAGGGCAAGGAAATTCGGGCTGAAAAATAAACCAGCCTGCTTTTGTGGGCATATAAATTGTAAAAAATTTAAATTCTCAAGCTTACACATTTCAATATTTTTTTTACATAAATAATTTCCTCAACCGTTGAAACATTATTACCCGAGGTGGATAATACGGAGCAGAAGCCATTTATTAACATGGTCCAAATAATTGGTTGACAGTAGTCTGAAGGGCTTTCATCAAGAAATTTCTCATATTACATATTAGAATATTATATCACATCCTTACTGTCATTGCCTGCTGGCTCTTGGCTCTTGTCCTTTCCCTTGGATCCCGTATTCTATTTCGTCACACATAATCCCTTCATACCTTGTGACAATTTGAATGACAATTTCCCTCTCGGCGTATGAGACGACGAGAGTAAAAGAAAGAGAAGACGGAGAGTGAAGAAATTATTTGTCACTGTCACGTCCCCATTCTTCCTCATTTGCTAAGCTCATTTGAAGAGTGAAGGTGAGAAAAGAGGGACTGAATTAGATCACCTGCGATTCTCTCCAGTACACTCTTGATCCCATAGATATGCAAATACACGCAGCCTCGGAGGTAGGGTGGTGATTTGCAAGAAATATTTAGATCAGTTAGAGATGACAAACTTAGGCTTTTGTTTATCCCCTTACGGAGGAATTTTTATATTCAAATAGGTGGATTGGATGCACAGAGAACTTGCTTAACTTCCTTAGCCTGGCTTTCTTTTATCTCAGTATCCATATGTATGCTGTAGTCATTAGGCATGAGATTGTGCCATTGCTTGAAAGGATTTTATTGCTGTTAAACAGTTGTACTTCCTTCCTCTTCTCATATTAATCTTAATCCTTGGATTCTTTTCATGGGACAGGGACCATAATTGGGGTTGATTTTAATCTGGGGATGAATCTATTAAATCCTACAGTTGGAATATGGGTTTTAGGTGGAAATTTAAAATTCCAAATTATGAAAACATATTCAGAACATACATTTTTAAAAGATGAACGAATTTTGTTATTAACTTGGATTAATTATTTTTAATAAAGTCTAGTGGATTTGCTTGCTCAAATTATAGTACTTTATTGTGCCTCAACTAAACCAACTAAATCTAGTACCTCAACTAAACTCTCAAGAATAATTAGAATCTCACAGTCCTTAATAATGCCTTTGAAGAGATAAAAAAAAGTCCGGAATCTTCTTCTGTCTCCATTCATTAACGAGGATCCCTATCTTCTTTAAAATATTTGCTCCAGATTCTCACCAAGAGGTGAATGAATAAATTAATTGAATCCACATCTAAATCCAAATCTAATTCCTTTGTGCATCTCTCTCCCCTCCCTGTTTCCACACAGTTATTCCATACCAATGCAGAATGCACACAGATACGAAAATGATTTTAGCATATAAAAGGGACGAACTCATTCCTCTTCGTGTCTTCCTTTGTTTTTCAACTAAGGTGACACTCTCTTCCCCTATCTCTCTGATGTCTCCTTTGAACCTTCCCATGTACGGTGGACTTTTATCCATAGTAGCTGTAAGGTGTGTGTAAGCCAGCATAAGTATGAGATAGAGAGAGTTCAAAATGATTTGCATATTTCTTTTTAATCAAATACATGGCCACAATCAAACAAGAAGCGGAGGGAAGTTTTGCTGAGAGAAATTAGCTGAGGAATCCCCTAAATCTTTCTTTTAATTCATTTTAGAAACGACAGTGGCTTTGGTTGCTGGACTGTAGGACTAGAGGGAAATTCTTTCATCTTGAATGAATCTCTTTGGCTTTTCATTTGTATGCAAACAGATGCTTTTAATTTCAGCTCGTACCTCCAATCTACATGGTCCATACATTAGCTCCAAAGTACAATCACCAAATTCACTTCACTTCATCTCTCCCTTCTTTTTTAAACATTAGAAAGAGTATTTGCATATGTAGCTGGGGATTTTTTCTAATTCTCATGCTCATCCCCATCATCAGAGTAATGTTTAATCCTGCTGGACGTTTTGCTACTGTTTTTATCATCCCTCTGTATTATGTCGTGTATCATTCTAGTTTAGTGCTGGATAGGACTTGTGTGGTGGAGGGAAAGATGGGACTTATTTCATTAAGTTCATGGTGTTGTTTTGTACATATTTTGTATGGAAGAATGGTGGCAAAGATCATATATTTTATCATGACTCTGACACCGACTGTGAGAGATTGCTTTGGTAATTAACCAATATGCTAATTTGGCTGTTGAGTCCCTCGTCTCTTCTTGTTCCATGTTTGTATGATCTATAACTCTAACACAGCTTGAACTTTCAACCAGCCCTGTTTGATATGAGCTATGGCTGTATGAAGTACTCCCGGGTGCAGTGGTATTTGTAGTCTAAGGTGGATGAACATGAATATTCAAGACTATTCATCTGCCATACATGGATTTCGTAATTTCACACTAAATTTATTTCGGTGGAGGAAAAATAAGGAAAATTTTCGGAAAGCTCTCCTTACCAGAATTTCAATGAGGGAAATTAACATTTAAACTCGCATAGATTATAAACGTGAGCAGATTAGAACTGTTTGCACCTGATTTGCAAATTTATAGCAGTTTGATTTATGTGTTTTCCGTACGGCGTTTAAGGGGTTCAATAGGCGGTTCTCTACGGACTTGTCACTGAAGAATTTGGTAATCTCCTCAGTTGCTGAGTGCATTACTCTTGAAGATGCAGTATCGTGTATTGCAATTGACTTGGCCGGGGCTATGTGAGTTTCCTTGGGTATTTGTTTGTTGCAGGCAGGTTAGTGACAAGCGTTTCATCAGTGACATTTTCAAGCAGGGTATTGATTTATGAAGGTCCTTTTAGAGCGTTTTGATTCTTCAGGTTGTTGAAGGAATGCATAGCTCTTGATATAGTAATAGAATATACACTCAGCACCGAGCATCATGATCAGGATTGATTCATTCATGAATAAGTTCGACTTTTCATTGATCGATTGGATCCATTCAAGCTGTAATAATATTGAAGTATTTTAAAACCGTGTACTTTCATTTAGCATTCACGCATCATACAACCATAATAGTTAGTGGGGATGCAGAATTTTTATTGAAAAAAAATCGATAGTACGAACTACTTGAAACATTCAATGTCCACACTGGCATGGCTTTAGCTGCCAAAAAGTTATTAAACTTCTGCCCAAAAACAAAAATCAAGGGCTGTGAATTACTTATGAATCATGGTACGTTGTATGTTTTCCCCAAATTTTCCGAGAAAAGTGGAATATCATGTAAAATTCATGAGCCAGAACGACAAGAGCAGAATTTTAACATTAAAGCTTGATAAACATGCATTTTTCTAAGAATCTACTCCACATCCAACATCAAACCTAATGCATCCTTTTTTTACGCTTCTCAGTACTCCTACTACCCGATGCAACCTCAATTTCCTAACAAAGAGACTTCCGTCAAACTTCGCCCTCAGTTTTTTTAACCGATTGAGTAACTTTGCCAAAACACGCTTTTTGGGCCCACAACTCCCAATCCCAAAAACAGTAACAATAACACTCAATCTGCACATATATAAGTCTTAAAGCTTGGATAGGACAAATGGAAACACGAGCTCCAGCCAGAACAACTCCAGCTGCATGGAAGCCAAGAACGACCCCTTTCATAGTTTACAAACCCAGAAAGTCGTTTTAAGGGAGGACCGCAGGACATTTAATGCACCTCGAGTGAGAACAATTGGACTCTGTGGAAAAATCTCACTAAAAATCAACGACCAGGAACAATATGACATAGTCGAGTGCCTTGTCACTTAGCCTCTACTTCTAAGCAACAATCAGCTGTATAGTGTTTAAAGTTACAAAGCAAAAGAACAATTACGGCCAAATCTAACTCCTTCATTTCAACTCTTCCCTACTCTAGTCTAGTGTGTAGTTAGGAGTAGAAACTCCAAGACAGCCATCCTCATGAAACGTACTTAATGAAACTAATTTAGAAAAAGTTACAATCCGTGTAGCAATGAAATCAAACGGGAGTCAATTCATTCCGTCAGGAATAGGGAAAGCTTTTAATGGCTCATTTGCATCAAAAATATCCACCCTGTTCATTGATGAGATAATGTTTTTTTTACAACCCCTGAACCTTTTTTTTCGATTAAGTAGGGAATTGCTTAACAAATTGCTCTTAGGAGATTTTTCACCCATTTTACTATTTAAAAAAAATAGCTAACGGCTTTTTTTGTATTACCAAGATTTTTGTCAAGACACTTGCTTTTACGTTTAAAGTACCTTGATGTTCATTATCATGTGCTTGTGTACGACGGGAATCAAAAAGAAAGAAATGCTCTACTTTTTATATTGTATCTGTGGACTGGGTATCTTACAGAAGTTTGTACGTGCAAGATCTCACGCCCGGAGAAGACCTTCAGGGTCATCCTATTGAAATTGGGGTGTCCGGGAACTCTCCCTCCTTGGTGACAAGCTGTCATTTTTTAAAGTCACTTTTTCTGCCGAGCCAAAGGTTTGAATTAGGGAGGGGTGGGCTTCTAAAGTTTGAAGGGAAATGCAAAGAATATTTGTCACATAGTTTCGGTGACAGTTCTTTTCTGGATGGATTTCACGGTTGTAAACTTGCCAATTTTTCTTATGAGTCAAGCTTTCAACACTATACATACTTTCCCATTTGTCGTAAACACAAATCCAATAGTGTATTTGATTCGATTTGTCATGATAAATTGATCCGCGTATCAATACACCCCCAGAGTTTCATGTTTCAAAACTGTGTGTAGTACATCGAGCATTTAAAACCTGAAGGAGCAAACGTTTATTAATTTTTATTTTAGTCGTACGATTGGAAGGTATAAGTTCTTATAAACAGCCGATTGGGTGAGTAGCACGACCCACCTTTATGTTTAGCTGCACACCAGCAACGTATAATTATGACAGCAAGTTCATGCGAAAGTTTCTCATGAAATTTTCGAAAATGTAATATAATTATCCAAGTTTACCCACACGCAGTAATCTATGACTATCATATGATGAGGGAGGTATCTGTGCGTCCATCCTCCGGTTTCGCCTCTTTTGACAGATGAGCACATAAATTTATCATGATGAAAGATCTACAACCACCATTATATGCCCTCATGGCTAGAATTTTTTGATGTTCCACCTTGTTTGTGGTTTTGAAGGCATAAAACAACTTTACCTGACGGCTGCTTGACATTAATTCCTTAATTTTTTCCCAAAAAATCTCGGATAAACACACAACAGACATTTGCATATACATTTTTTTCCTTGCAATACAATTGGACAATACATTTTTACTATCGGCATTTCAGCGGGTCTCAATTACTTGCTCTGTTCCATAGGTAAATCTACGAAAACTTGGTGTTAGTACTAATCCGAATCAATATTGCTTTTAGTAGACAAGATGGCCTTCAGATTATTAAAAACGATGAGAAAATCCTAGGTTCTCAAATCCATTAAAAAAGTCCGAATCGAAAGGTAAAACAGATGCCAAGACTCGATACAATGGAAATATGAGAGGAGAATGGAGCCAGTAAGTCAAGACATAATTTAGATTGAAAGACCAGATTCATTAACATCTCTCTACTCAAGGGATCTTTAAAGTGTAAAGTAGTCATCGGCCCAAAAGGGACCATCGAGCTACTCTTAAGCACAATATAAAAGCCGAGGTGTAGTAACTGGCAAGTCATTTGCTATGCTTGATTGAAGATTTGGATGGAATACACACAAGACAGGATGTATAATTTTTAAAGTTTCCCTTTCACCTTCGTCCATTTCATAACACTTAATGATATTCCAAGCCGATAAGCTCATGGTTTGTTATCATGTGTTCTGTTCTTACTATCCATCCCCAAGGAGCTATCTAATATCGGCTAAGTAAAGCTGAAAGAGATGTGTCAGCACATTTTGGGATAATGAGCAAAAACTTTGTCAAAAAATAATGAAAAGACTCGAGATTTGAGAAATTAATGGAGAAGAGCTTCTTCTTTTACCCAAGTTCACTTCAACCAACTTGACTCCCAAGCTTTTTAACTTACCTTTTTATAATCAAAAGGGAAAGTAACCTGAGATGCACTTTTACATTGTGTTCAACTGATTAGCCTGGATTTTTTTGTACTAAATTTCCAGCCCATGATTTTTTTCTCCTGTCCATTTTCCCTACTTTATGGCCGCATGGATGCATAATGTATTGAAGAGTGGGTAAAAAATTAGGACAATTAAAACAGGTAAAAAATATGCTTTTGGATAAAGTCACAGTTTAAACAAGCGGCGTCTTTTCACCTTTGCCTTCATTAATTTTTTTATACTTAACCTCTTTCAAATAATGGGGATAAAAATCAGAGATTTTTCTTTAGCTTTTTCTAAGATATGTAAAACCTAGAAATTTATGATCGTGAAATCATGATACAAAAGACTTTAAAATTCAGCCCACACATCCCTTCTAACCCAAATCGGATTTCGGTCGGGTGAATTTTATTTCCAGCTGGTGACTTTTGCAATCCAAGACAGCAATCCAACATGGGAATCTAAATATATTATCCTGAGCTATATTACATATAGGTACATCTCTGTGTAAGGTTGATGTAACAAGTGAAAAATGAGACCAATTTACAAGAAAAGGCAATAAAACGATCCAATTTTTTTCCACTTGCTGAAGCCCAGGATGTGTGAAAAAAAGGCAATTTGCATAGATGGAAATAAATGTATTCATGCACACCCATATGTGGGCATTTGGTGAAATATGTGACAGTAAAATAAAGAGCCCGAGTCCGTGATACTCTCCCAAGTTTATCAAACTGGATTTTTTTCCAAACCAGGGTGAAAAATCTAGTTCATCTCTCTCACTTTTATTTTACCAAGTGAACCCTCCTATTTATGAACGTCTCTTGAGCGTATCATTACTGCACTGTAAGGCTGGGTCACCCTCGTCAATAGAGTTGATGATACTATGAGCTGAGCCCACTTCATTTCAAGCCTCATAACCCATTATTACCATGTTTTCATTTAGAGCGAGATGAGAGTATGGATCACAGGAGTAATTTGAATTAACGGAATTAATTAAGTGACAGGGGATTTAATGTACCGGAATCTATTTAATATGCACTGCTCTTTTGATTTCCAAAATTTTTATCCCACAATCCCTTTGAGAGAGTTCAAAGTTTATTAGAGGAAGAGATAAGCCTAGGATGAGGGGAGATGCTGGATTCTTGAGATTTTTTCCTGGGAACATTTTTGTGCCAAGGTGTCCGATCCATAACATTTCCATAATAAAATATTCACCTCATATGTTATGCACCAAGATTGGGAAGACAGAAGCAGCAGTAGCAGAAGCGAACAGATAGACACACACGGGGTTGAGGTCTCTTAGGATAACAAATCGTTTCAATCTAAATAAAAATGCCTGTCTTTTTACTCATTCTTCTCCACTGAGGAAGAAGAATCACATTTTTCTATATATGAGATAGAAGCACACAGGATCCAGTAGCACGTCTGGCAATACCATGTCTAATTTCGTTCATTTATCACCCTCTCTGCTTTTTTTCTATTTCAAAAAGACCTTGCTTTGTCCTATAGGATTCTTATATAGGTTATATCTTTGAATATCATGATGCTAGTCTGCTCTATTGTCTGTATCTTCAAAGTCTATGTGAACCTAAGTTTTTTGTTTTTGTTTTTTAAGTCTTCTAAATCCGTAATTCATCTATTTTATTTTACTAACGGAATTTAATTAGGCCATTTAGATTGTTTCTAGAACTAGCTCATAGTTTGCATTTTTTCAAATCATCTTGTGAAGAGTTTCGATAATTTGATGGCTTATCGGCCTGATATTTTTCAGCTTAGTTATAACCCTTGAAGACAAACAGTATCAAACGATTTATGTCGACATAAAAAGATTGATGATCCAAGATTGTCTCAGTTCACAAGAAGAACAAACTATTACTGCAACTGACTAGCAGATTTAAATACAAATACAAGAATAAGCTTTGCAACCCAGCACATAGTTCTGCAATGATACGGCACTATGAATAAGGTGTACTGGATAAATTAGAGCAACTCTCTTTTTTTATCATAGCATCTCGTTCATTTAAAAGGTGCAAGGTGATGGCACGAAGGTGAGATGTATTCTCCTAAAAGGATGATGGATGGATTGGTGACTTGCCTGACTTATTCATCCCTCATTGGGGACCATGTTCTCAGTCTCACTGGTTCCAGTCCAATTCTAATCATTTCCCGTGGACACTTTCATATAGAACAAGCAAGTAGAAATTTGTTCACAGGAGCCGGACAAATACACCAAGCCATGGGCCGTTGTTCGCCTTTCAGATACGAAATTAATCTTGTGAGCTAGTGAATCCTCATGCTTTTCTTGTTTCCACTTGTATGAACCCAAATGTTCTAATTCCTTTCACACCTATTTTTGTCTGCTTATACCATATTAAATTGTCATAAGATGCGTTTTATTCGTTGGAATTTTAAGAACTAATGCTACATTAGGGACAGCAGGAAAAATATCACGCTTTCAAATGCAGTCATTCAGTAATACTATTGTTTTTGATAATACAGTTGTTAAATTATCTAAAATTCCTGGTAAAAGTGGTAAAAACGGATTTATAAAATCTGCGTTCTTCATTGCTATGCATTTATTCAGTACGCTAGTCGGTACTCGAACGACTGGAAAAGCCACTGTAATACAGTCAATGTGAACATATTTTAAGACTCGCAACAAAATTTTACCACCAAGTTGGATGTTTGTATGAAACCCAAGAGCCCAACCAGGTGGGCTAGGTTGACTAGTAAACTGCAAGGAGAGATATCCCGCAGGTCACAAAGATAAATAATTGTGTTGGTTTACCGACATTTTCTCATTAGTCAAAAATATACATGAAGAAAAAAATTTCCCTTCAAGTCTAGCTGAATTGTAAAATTCAGTGCTGAACCGGAGGTTCATTGTTTTATTAATCCATCTTTCTATGAATAGCGATTTTGTTAACACCAACTCCAATCAAAGCGGGAGTAAGTTATAGACTTAATGTGATAATGAATTGTACATATAAATTGATGTTTTATACAAACAACGGACACAGACACAACACACTGAACACACAATGCAATTTAATTCTCAAATCCCACGTCTTCCCGATCCTATCACCTTGTGAAGTGAAAGCATTAAAGCACTCACCATTAGTAAAACACACCTCCTTATGTTTTTAATCATGGCACACAGGGCGTCTTACAATTACAATTGGGCATTCACTTGCTTACAATCTTACAAAGGTTGCACAGCTCAAGTTGTCGGTGCTCATTGCTTATACCACTTTATTCCTTGGCTTAACCCTACAGTGCACTTTGGAATATAACTTATAGACTTGAAGATGAAAACCGATTAAAAATTATGAAGACCACCAAAGGTGAGGCGTGTAATTGCTTCCTTAAAATATTTTAAATTGCATTGTAGTAAATAATATTTGCAAGCTGTCGACTATAACAGTGCGAGCACATAGGAAGGGGGAGATTGACAACTTCGTCAATGCTTAGTACTATTCATTAATCTTTCAAAATTTTAAAATGCATTCATAATGAGTAATCCCATCATTCGATCTAAAAAACATTTTGTAGATGCAGATAAGAGCTGTCTACTTCCCATGTTGGTTGTTAGTTCCACACATACTTTACAGACATCAAGAAGATTTAAATCAGATTCTCCATCGGTAATTGTGGATTAGCCAACTGGAAATTTTTCGACAAAAAAAGCAAATACACCCCTTGATTGATATAACAGAGTAGTAGCTAAAATGCAATGTGTAATACATAATGGCTGCTAATTGATAAAATCTAATATGCCTGGAATCGTTCAACTCGTTTTCAACTCACAGAGGGAAAATGAAAATTGATATTTAGTCAAACTGTTCCACGTTCTATCCACCAAGTAAGACAAAATACAAAGAGGTGAAACAAAATGCGGTTTCGTTTCGGCAATAATCGTAATATTTAATAGATCCGGTCCGTTTGCCATTTTTATTAAGTCCGCTGAGCAAGGAGTAGTAACTAAAATGAGTTGTCGGTGTTTGCTTTGGAAGCGTTTGGTTCTTGATGCCCCTTGTAAAATTATAGGATTTGATATACATTAATCAAAGTTAATGGGGAATAGAAAATGACCGGCTGGGGTTGCTCAGCCCCGATTAATGCTAACTACATGGTAATTAAATTACACAACCGGGGCTAATAAACAATTTAGCCACCAAGGAAAATGCCGGAGGAAATCCTACAGCTATAGCCGATTGTTTCATTGTTACTATTTAAAAATTATCATTTCCACCGGAATTCTTCCAGCCAATAAAATTGTACTATTGTAATTTTTAAAATCCTTTCAGTTATTAAAATTAGAAAAAGAGAATTCTCTCAGTCTCAATCATCCAAGTTCGAGTAGTTCGACATGAGCTCACAAACTTTGAAACTTCTCCTTGTAATAATAAAAGCGTCTACTACAACTTGACTAGAATATGGAAAATGACTAGCGTGAAGGGTTCTATGATTGATTTGCACGGAATGAGAGCCATTAAGGAAGTTAAATTGTATTCGTGCAGAATTGAAACAACTAATGATAATACACATCAACTTCAAACCGAGTAGACTCCCCTCAAAGAACGATTAAACAGTTCACTATGTAACTACATGCGTGTATACAAATACATCACTTTAAAAAGACTTTTTAACACTTCATTGTTATATTTTGCTGAGGAGATTGATTTCAGATATGAGGAATTAAGTTGAGCAAGTTCCGTGAAAAAAGCAGCTTTTACTAAAAAAAAACAGACTTTTTTTCCCAATGTTTCAAGTGCTTGAAAGAAAAATAATGTAAAATTGTATCTTTGCATTATTAAGAGGAAATATTTTGTATTATTGCCACAAATATAAATGGTCGCATTTCAGTGGTAATTTAAAAACCGATTTCTTCAAATGAGAGCGTGAGAACGATTCAAGATTTTTTTTGGATCTATTGAGTCCGTCCTCGTGGTGACATTGTCTCATGGTCACATTGACGCATGGTCGCATCGACGCATGGACGCTGACGGACGGACGGAAAGACAGACAGCGACGATGGTACAAGCCCTAAAGAACGGGCTAAAAAGGTACTTATCAATAGTGGCCTATAAATGGGTCTGTAGAAGCTTAGTGCTAAATAAAAAGATAAATAAAAATGAGTGCCAATCTCTGCACGACCAGTTGTGTATTTATCCAATTTTTTTAAATATTAAAACAAACTAAGGAAATGGAATTCATACCGACAGGTAGTCAGGACCCTGGTGGGCTGCTCATGAATTTGACTTCATCTCGTGCATAGACGCTTTAAAATTTAATTCAATTTAATGAAATCCGACAATTTTCGTAATTACCCAAGATAACCTTAACTTAACTCAGATATACTCATCCTTCCACTAACTTTGCGTTTAAAATATTCCTTCTTAGCACAATTTTCTACATTGTGAATAATCTTTATTTGCTCTATGAAGATGCTGAACTGGAATGATGGCAGCATAGATCACCAAGGATGTTTAGTAATAATGAAAGAAGAGTAAACGGTTTTTGTTCCAGCGTCTCTAAAGAAGGAGCCTTCGGTGCGTTATGAGAGGATGGAATAATCGTATATGAGTTTATCCTGTCTTAGATAGTTTAATTGCATTTAATCATGCAAGGAAGAAGTCGTGACATGCCACCACGATGCTTGACTCGTATGATAAATTCATTTACTCTTCATGAGGCTGCCCCGTCTCAATTCTTCATTAAAAACTCCAAAGTTTATAAGAACGGAGAACGGAGAACTGCCTGTTGTTTTTTACCCGCATCTTCCTCGACTTTTGACTGCCCCTCTTGGTTTTTATTATTTCCTCTTCCATTACCACTTTCAATATTGTTTTACAAGCACGTTGGGTGCCACACTGTTAATGTTCTTCGTCAAAAATGCCTCTCTGTTATTAAATTCTTGAGAAGATAAGAACTCACAAACTGCGGAATGTTACTTTCTCATTTTATGTGCCGAAGTCTCACTTGCCCTTTCTAGTTGAGGCTTTTCAAGAGTCATGCTCAAGTTATTCGATTTTTAAATCCACTATAACCTTCTAACCTTTCTCTAGTCGGGCGGTAGGCCCTGGTGATCTATTGTTGTGTGTTGGTGTGAGGAAAGTATTCAAATTCCTCAAGCTTTTCTTGACACCAGTCCTGTCAATGGCTAATGCTGAAGAATTTCGGTAAAATAAGAACAAATAGATGCAAGTACATTATGTAGAGGATTTTGGATCATGGGAATTGCTAATTTAAAGTGTAGATAGGAACTTTTATTCGGGCTTGTAAAATAATCAAACAGGAAGCAATTAGTTTCCTGAGGCTCAAAACTAACCGAATTTTTTTTTTGAACGGTTGAATTTATACCTCTTGCATGCATGTATATGCTTGATAATTAATTGCTGCACAAAGTAATAAAGTCATTAATGATCAGAAACATGAACTGGTTGTAACTTTAGAAATTTATTGCCAAGTGGATGTGCCTCTATGTAGTAAGTAAGACAGAAGGATGGTCAGGCCAGGAACCGTGATGTGATTTATACCCTTTTTGATTTTTATCAAAATTTTAGTTAAAATATCTTCCCAAGTTGTATCTATCTCTCTGATGTACACGGATTAAGTTACTCTTAATGTTACTTAGGGCCTTAATCGCTTATTAATAGGGTAAAGTTGCATTAATGAAAAATTGTTCCAGTATAATTGAATCGTTTCTTAATTCCGAGAGAAGCAGGAACCAATAAATAATTTTTATGGCACTCTGCTGTCACTTTTAAGAATAATAGCGGATTACACCAGCATATGCAATGATAGAGTGGTTTTATTATGTTTATTCAGGAATCCATTTCATTCTTTATTACAGGTAGTTCATCCACTAGGAGTACGTCGTGTAACAAAGGGTCACCCCCATGGAGTATTTATTCAGGCTGACCACTGTTTGTCAGTTTTTATGATTTTGATTCCCCAGTCTGGATACAATAAAAGAGAATGCCAATCATTTTCAGTATTACTTTCATTTGATTGACATTCAATTGCCTCTGGTTAAGTGTACTTGATTTTTAGTACCTGGATGTATTTCATTGATATTGACATCTTATTAATCCGAACTTACATTCAATTCGTGATCAAAGAGCATATCATTCAAAAATGTATTCAAATTAAGCTGAGATCCTGGAGAAAATAATTATTTAGTTGCACTATTCCATTGGGGTTTTGGTACTGTTCCAGGAAATATTAATGTGGTGAGCTGTAGCTTTTTTGGAATCCAATAATAAGCTCCATGTCTGCACTCATAGCTATAAAATATTATAAATATAAATATAGATAGTCAATTATTCCAGGTCAAAAATAGGCCGATGGTTTTTTATGAAGATTAAATCAGGAAACTTATGCCTGAGCATTCATTCAGCTTTCCTCACTTTGAAAATTGAGATTACGGAAATAAGTTGGGCTTCGTCTTTTCTCCCGTCAAAGGAAAAAAATGCATTTACAAAAACCCTTTGCAAAATATTGTAAATGGATTTTGTTTCTAAACAGTATTCTTATTGCTAAAGGGCAAGTTCAAATTGTGAAAAATCCTTTGCCCATTGCCAATGAAAAAAGTGTACCTGCTACCGCTCCAGTTACCACTTCAACGTTCCGCCTACCAGAGAATTATTCCAAGGGTACATTATAGACGAAACTATTATTATCATTATGAATACAGAAGTGATGATTTTTGCGATCGTGTTATAGAACAAAGACCCTCCCAAAAAGGTGAAGCTACGATCGTTCACTACAATATTCATGTACAAGCAATCAACCCCATAAAAGCAGCGGATATGGACTTCAGGTGGGTTGTACATATTCTGAAACTACTACTAACATGACTTTGTAACTTAATTTAACGTTTTAAAATTTATAAGTCATAATAATTTCAGGATGGACTTGACGCTTACACAGCGATGGGTGGATAATAGATTACAATTTGCGGAAGAATGGTTTGATACAAAAGATCATCTAATTCTCCCAGTGGAATTTGTTGATAAAATTTGGAACCCTCATCCTTTCATTGTGAATGCCAAGTCTACAGGTAAACTCATCCATCACGTATCATTAATATTCTTAATAATTTTTATACGTAATCTAAATTGTCTTGTTACAATCCATAGATGTTGGGCAACTAACTCAGAAGTTGGTGAGCGTCTACGTGTTCAAGAACAGTACGGTCCAATACTTTGTTAATGTGTTTGCAACGGTGGCATGTGCCATGAACTATCGTTATTACCCATTTGACTCCCAACTTTGTCCGATGCTTCTCGAAAGCTGTGAGAATGGCCCGGGCAATTACATACTATGATGATGATATATCATTAAAGCGTATTATTATATAGAATCTCGGATTGAACTTTCTGCTGCTTTTTTGATTTCCCTAGTTTCCTTCGATGAATCTCAAGTCAGATACGTTTGGGCAGATCTGGATGCATTTACAATCAATCCGAAATTACGAATGCTGCAATTTGAGCCTAGGAGACCCCTGTACTACAGCCAAGCCTCAGTGCCAAGGTTCAACGAAGGCAAGTAAATTACACACTCACTAGTAGTCACTAGTATTATATATACGTAAGCCTAGCCCAATCTAAAATCTGAATTGAACTCACTTACCCACCGGAGCAAAAACTCAATTTACATTAATGGAGGCCAAGCAGATTAGTGATGTAATACACAATCTTGAATTGTCTTTCCATGATGCACCTGTTAACAAATGATGCCAATCAGTAAGAATTACACTCTTGATTATTTCTTTCAGTCAAGAATTTTTCCCAGTTGATTGCCTACTTCCGATTTGATCGATTACTTGGTAATCACTTGATCCAGACATTTGCCCCATGTTCCCTAGTTGTCTGCCTTAGTTGGTTCAGTTTCTGGTTGGAACTCAACGCACTTTCGGCCAGAATGGCATTACTCGTTACTTCGATACTGACATTGGTAACACAGTTTGCTGGACTTAAAGCAGACCTCCCACCCGTGGCTTATATCAAAGCCGTGGATATCTGGATGGCTGGTTGTATGGTTTGGGTATTTGGAGCTTTGGGAGAGTTTGTACTGGCAAAAGTCGTATTTTCTTTGACAGAAGATGCCAAGTTTAATTATCATGAGAATCACATGCAGCTTCTAGTAGGAAGTAATGAAGCCACTCAGGATCTCAAGAGTGACCCTGTTCAGGTAGTGTTTTTTAATGTAATAGGATTACACCGATTCATTGTTTCTAAATCCGCTTGCCTGTATAAATTTTTGATAGATAAATCCAAACTCTAATAAAGAATTTGAAGATAGTCCACCAGCAGACCGAACGACCACGATTTCCGCAACTCAGCAATCTAGACGACGGGGATTAATTGGACTTGATAGACAAGGGAGCCTAGGAACACAGAGTATCGCAAGTATTGCCACTACTAGCTCTGCAACTTTGGATAAAAATCTTGGGAAAATCCACATGCCCCTTCAATGGACAGATCGTAAAACAGGGAAACCGATTTTATTGTGGAAAAGAATTGACAATTTCTCAAAATCCGCGTTTCCCTTGACTTTTGTTTTCTTTTGCACACTTTATTGGATTGTTTTGTACATTCATAGTAAAACTTATAGTGACCTAGATGTCATTATAAGCACTAATTCTACTACTTAGAATTCCATGTAAGACTGTATTGTAATAATTTAAGAGTCTGGTAGTTAAAATAGTCAGATCCTATAGAAAAACTGATTTATTCAAAGTGTAAAATTCCTGGGAAATCATAAAACTTACTGAAAAAAACCTATCCCACATTTTTGGAACAACATTAATATAGTTTATTTTCAATCAACAGAAAACCCAAAATACAAGTTCCAACTTCCATCAGTATTATGTTAAGATAGCACACCTCATAAGTCATCTAAATCATCCAGTTTTGAAAATAATTTGATCTGATCTGTTTTTCACTGCTTCTATATTACCCAACAAAAAGGACACATAGTAATTACAAAAGTATAAATGTTTCGACTACTTCTCACAGACTGGAAAAGTATTCCTACAATATGAATTAAAATACAAGGCAATCCATCACTCTTACCATTTTAAATTTTGACTACTTGATTTACAAGCTTGACAGAAAGAATTGACCAGACTTCGAAGTTGGTAGCTCATCTGCGTCAAATTCAGATTAAGCCTTGGGCCATTCAACGCAACTTGGTGTCTGGACTAGAACACATCTTATGCAAATGAATGAAGTGAAATTGTTTGAGAGTTTGAACGTAAATTCTATGCATTTTTCTGAGGAATTATTAGAAAGCATCTACACATACTATATGGAGGTAGGTAAAAACAGAAGTAGAGTTGATGATTTGTCCGCAAGGCATAATATAGAAAACTCGGTGTAATGATCGTCCACCAGAATTTTTAAGAGAAAATAATTCTATCATTTAAGCCCACTTATTCATGGAATCCATCCATCCATCAGTCTAATAATGCTCAAACACGTAGGAGCAGATCATACTTCAAAATTTAGCTACAGGATGCACAATATCAAGCCTGAACCTTTTGGGTTTGATTTACTGCCTCACGACAACCTATCATAATAGGAAATTAAAGTGTTTAGTCCAAGCCCCTGGTAATTTTCTTAATCTTCCCTATCCTTTCATACGTATTACGAAGTCATGGGGTTAAAGGATGATGAATTATTCTCTCAACTCTCAACTTATCCATCTGCCTACCGAGGAATAAGTAAACATGGCAAAAAAGCCAAAATATTTTACCCCTGCATTAATTTCAAAATCTAGATTAAAACAGACTCGATAAAACAGCAATAAAAGCTGAAGAAAATGAGATTTTCATCTACTGAAAAACCTCTAATGAAAATTCAAATACAATTGTTGAATACGTAATATTGACTTTTAATTGCATTAAGCTAAACAAAGTAGAACACATAGCATTAGGCTCCATTTACGACATAGCATTTAAACCCTGGCAAATAAATTTTTTCTCTCATAACGTACCCCACAATTAAAGATAATAAAGTCAACAAAATAACTGTTGGGTCAATTAGGGTTGAGAAACAAGGAGACGACAGCAAATCCCAGGAAGACGATGCCTCCGATGATGGTTACTGTAAGCAAAAAAATAGTCATAAAACCAATGCCTTCAAGATAATAAAACATAAAACATCAAAGATGAAAATATTGTTTGCATCATCAACTAATAAGGATCATTAGCGATTAAGTAATTGCTGCATAGCAAGATTATAAAACATTTGAGTACATGAGACCGCAGAAAAAAACGAAAAATAAAAGACAGCCTGTCAGGTCAAAATTGTAGTACTCTATTCACGATTTTTCTCTGCATACAAAAACAGCACATGGTTTTATGAAGTTGGAAGTAGACATAACTTCCTTAATCATAAATTGATAATAATTTATACCTGTCTTAACAGATATCTTCTGTGCAATCATTCTTCCTCCGATGACTGCCAAGCCGGTACATAACGAGTGTCCCAAAACCCCTCCTATGCATATTCCCAGGATATTCTAGGGAGGACATTTAATAATAATAAAAATTACTGCATTTTTCACAAATTAAACGGCTACTGCGAAGAAAGCAATCCTGTTCTTTATATATTCTCCCCGCACACCGTGTGTGACAATAATCCTTCGAGCCTCTCAAAGACAATTCACCGATTCTACTTGTATAATTCTATATATGCTAAAATTCTATATGCATTATTGGAAAAAGTTCAAACAGAGGCTGTACGTACCTCTCTTGCTGCTAAAACAACAGTAGCAAGTTGAGATCTGTCACCCCACTCGGCAAGAAACGTCAAGGTAAGGGCTTGAATATAAACCTTTGAGAAGCAAGTGAACAGAATCCGACGAAGTTGTAACTGAAGTTTAGTTTTGGTAGGAGGATTCATGCTGTCATTTGAACCTGAAGCAGTCAACGGAGTAGTTTCCTATCGTTGATGGTACACAAAATTAATGCTTTTAATTTCACACCATAAAGTAGCTCCTCCATAAAATTATGATTAAGACAAATGGAAGAAATCCTTTTACATCTTCTTCTCTTAAGGTCATTGTAACTTCCTCCAATTCTTCAGCACCTTCGTCATCTGACATTAAAACTCCGTCGTAGATCATTTTCAATCCGAATATTGCAAAAAGAGCCGTGGAGACGTAGTAAGTATAAACCCTGGGAATGAAAGTGGTGAGGTATCCAAATAACGCTGAAAGTTTTCATTGAAATATATTTGTTTTAGGCAAAACAATAATTAATTATACATGATATTAAAATTAAAAGTCGACCAAAGATGTAACCTCACCTGAAAACACCGTCATAAAAGCCAAGGCTGACATAGCTCCACAGAAGACGATAAATCTAGGGTGTCTCATAGCCATAATCGCTGCGATGAAGAAAGTTTTATCCCCTAATTCTGAGACTATTATCATCGAGAGTGAAGAAATGAATCCACTGATGAAACCCCTACTTTCTTTGATATTTGGTTCGAGTTCGGGTTCTCGAAGTCCAATAACTTTGAAACCTCCACCCCCATCGCGACCTTGCGGTGCAGCTAATGTCAATTGGGTCCAACAGGTCAAAACCATCCATGCCGCTATGACTATTCCACTCTCCTTCGCAACAAATTTCAATGTTCGAAACATTTTCTTTTTCTGGGCTCCTCCAACGTACGTGGTCGAAAAAGCTTCCTCGGCTGGAGTACGATGAACACACATAATTAATAACAAAGTTAAATAAGTTACTTTCTAAAGAATATGGACTCGAAAAATCACAATACGTCTAATTTTTTAGTTAAGAAATTTGTCACAAAGCAATAGTTCTTCAACGAGCAGTATCACGCGACTGACATTTTTATAATCAATTATACAAAACATAGCTCGACTCATTCAAATGAGATTTGATTTTTTTTATCCGTCCTCATATTTGTTTTCTGGCTAGATAAGATAAACTTCAGACAAACAATAAAAATACATTGAATGCCACGACCCTTGAATGCTTGAATACTGGATACGGAAAATAATGAAAAGAAAAAAGCTCAAAGGTCAAAATAAGGATAAGGAAAGATGACTCAAACTTGCTTCATAATTACGGTAAGACTTTCACAACCATAAAAGGGATGCATGAGTAATTATAGACTAAATCAACATCCATGCAATCTTAATACAATCTTCATACAACAAAAGCGAAAAAGGAAAATATATTTAAAATTCATCACTTCCATTTAGAAAATATATTTCACCGTCCAAAGATTTAAGAAATTAAATTTACTCTCTCATCATCCCGTTTGAAGGGTTCCTAAAATTTTAATTCCATAACTAGAGCACTTCCCGTTTTCAGACGTTCAGACATTTCCAACTGGTTGATATTAACTTACTAACATCAAAAACGCTATCTTATCTCCAGCCGTCTGCTCAAGTCTGCTTGAACCATATAATCCGTATAAATACTCACAATTTGCGGAGGACACACCGACAGAAATTTTTCATCTGCATAGCTAATTGGTGTTTGCTCCAGTGTCACGTAGCAAGTATATTATCAAATATTATGTAGTAGGGAAGGGTAGATTATCTTATTAAGCCTACTAACTCGCTTACCTCTCAAACTCTCAATTAATTGTATCATAAAGTAAACAAATGAAATTTTTTCTACAACTTCACTCACTAATGTTTGTTCACCAAGAAAGGTGAAAATATTATCAAAACAAATAAATTTCATTCAGCTCGGAATGAACAATTCAATGACGCCATAAACTTCCAGATTCCATTCCAGACTATTATGAAAATATAGATTTTCAAATGGATGAAATTCCGATAAAACTTTTTTTATGCAACCAACGAGGAAAATAAAACTAGTTTGCAAGTATCTATTGGTAACGGATGAAAAGCCTTTGAAAATCTTGTCCCATATAAGCTTACAATAAATTACTACCCATTATCTAATTGTAAAACAAAAATAAAAACTCTCTATTTTCTCTACGCTGTTACTGTATTCGTTTTTTCTATAAATCTTGATTGTAATCATCATCATGACAAGTCACCGTCACCGTACGAAAAAATTGTCAGTTCAAGGTTGGCAGAAAGAGCTGGAGGAACTTGAAAATCACAAGCTCCAAACTGGGGGAATTACACAAGACGTAGGTTCGATTCATTACGTCAAATAAGTATCATTTATAACTCTTTTATCATCTTCAATAAAGAAAACATAACATTTCAAAATTAAAACAGTTTTAATTATTTTTTCTAGTCATTTGACAGTACCCGACGGATGCTTCGACTAGTTGACGAGGTCAGTCTTTTAGTATTCGTATATTCAGCTGTATTTAAACATTTTACATGGTAGCAAATTATAAAGTAAGTACTTTTAAATATTTAGTGCCAAGATGCAGGCATCAATACTCTACGAATGCTTCACCATCAAGGAGGTATGACCCAACGTCCTTTATAATAGCAGTAAACTTTTCCCAATAAAACCAAAAGGTGTAGAATCTTTGTTTAAAATGTTTCTGATAATAAACAGAGATCCTCGATAACACTGAAAGAGGTTTGGAAGAAATGGGTGACCATTTAGAAGACGGGGACAAAACTCTGAAGCTAATGGAACGGTTAAAGAATACGCCCTGCTTTCTCTTACCCTGTTTCTTTTGCTGTTGCTCAAAAAAGTAATCTGCGACACTTAAAAAACCTAAAAAGAAGAACTAGACACTAACTCACATTTTCTTAAATATTTAAATCCGCAATTCTTTTCATAATTCTTATAATTTTACACCGATCAAAAACGCATATTAAAAGGCCCAGAAAACAAGCTCAGAAAGCAAAAGAAGTTCGAGACGCTTCGAAACGACCATCGAAATCCACATTGTCACGGTTTAAAGATAAATCAGAATTCAGTATTGAAGATGGAAACAATAATAGGATTGGCCAGCCGCAGAAATCGTATCCTAATTCTTATTCTACAAAGAGCGATTCCCCATCGAAAGTTTCAAAGTCATACGACAAAGCACCTCTTAAAAAGCAAAGATTTTTCGACCGGTGAGAAGGGAGACGAAAAATACTTAAATGATTTAAAATAAATATTGTTCGTCCCATTGAAAAAATTCTTCAGATTCTAGTTAGTCTCAAAATGAACCCCCAATTAATGCACCGATAATAAATGACCGATTTCCTAATTAGGATTACTGGAGACAGTGAGGAAGATGAACTAGAGAAGAACCTCGACCACGTTTCCTCTTATGTAAATTCGCTGAAAGGCCAAGCCGAGGAAATGGGTGAAACTGTCCTTCGTCAAAATGAGCAGTTGGATCGGATAAATGACACGGTATTTGATCACCTTTTTCAGTTTTCTTATCAACTATTTGAATGATCTCGATAGGGAAATTAATCCCATAACTTTGTTAACCAAACTGAAGCCACACTGATCAAATATTTAAAATTTTACAATCAAAACCCACAACCATCTGGAAGAGGTCGTTCTTTAATTATAATATAATTTATGATTATCCCAGGCACAAACTAATCAATCTAAATTGACCAATGTGACCGAAAGGACTGCTCGTCTTAATAACTCTGACTCCACCACGTCGATCTGTTTTTGTGGAATCTGCTAGGAACCCGGACATTTGCACGCATGCATAGTCTGAAAATGATGCATCACATCACATCTAAAAAGTCAATCTGTAAATCCGAATTATGATGAAAATTGAGTATTTTAATTACGTTATAGACAAGGACGTCGTAGTTGTTATCAGGCCTGACAACTTCAAGTTCTTCCAAGTAGTCGAAACTCCGAGATGTTATAAATAAGCTTCTAATGGGAGCAAGAGGACCAAAATGAAAATCGCACTTCAATACTAGTTAGATTGTTAAAACTTAATCGATTCAATGTCGAAAGTACTGGAAAAAGTTCACTAGAAATAAATTCTCAACATAAGATGAAAGATTAGTCAAGAAAAGCATACAAACCTTCGAACTCATTCTACCCACAGCCTCAACAAGCCCACAAAACCCACAAAACGAATCACAGAGAGACAAAGAATGTCCAGCCGTAAACCACTTGTACAGGGTGGAAGTGCCATCTTCAAATTTGAACAGACCTACAGTCTATACATAAGTATCCCATATCCCAGTGCACTACATTGCAGTACAATGTAGTCGTAAAAATATAGCCGGGTTTACGACAAGCTTAAAATCCAAGCGGCAATTATTCAACATGCCACTTACAACTTGTAAGTTCTTCTCAATTCACAATTGTCTACAATTCACCATATAAATAATCACATTATTATTTCTGTTGTTTATTAATAATATTGATAGTTTGAAGAGGAAGGATTTGATTGGATTTGCTAATTAAAATTAACCAAACATTAACGTTAAACGAAATGGAAAATTTTAACCTCCTGACCTAAACATTTATAAATCACATTGATTGTGTACATTGGTTTTGGAGGTTTATTTATCCTTTTGTGTTTGTGTGTCCTTAAGAATTTAGTCAAACATGTGTGTCTACAAGCTTAAAGATTATTTTTTTTTTATTTACGTAAATGTTAACTAATTTTGAATAATTAAATAGTTTTACTAGTAGTGTAAAAAAAAGTGGTAAACTATCAGACCGATTTTTTTACACAAAACACAAAACTTCATTTTCATTTATAAAGGAGATATCTTGAATATTTCACTATGTAAAAGTAATTTGATTTCAATTAAGGATTCAATAAATTTATTCTGAGTTAATTTAGAATTTAGAGGTGCATATTTGATGCCGTGTTTAACTTTTAAATGTTCCATCTGAGCAGGATTAAGAAGGTACAATTACCTGTGTTAAAATCAACTGTCTGTGACAGTGCCAGTGAGTGTCAAGGTGGCAGTCGAAAGTGGGGCTGGGGGGATCGAAAGGATTGGTGTTTCAGTGTGGTATAATGGCCTATGCTGACCCTTCAGGGACACCTAATTATTATAAGCAAGGTAGTGCAACGAATGGAGGTGATAATCACGGAGATTTTCAAAATATCGAAGGGGAAGACGATTTACCTGAATACCTGGGTTCTACAGAGTAATTTTTCAGATATAAAATACAAAATACTGTTTTTTAATTATAGATTATGGAAATTATTTTGATCTTGAATTTTTTTACAGGCTTTCTGCAGAGTCTGTTATTGCAATGGCTGAGACAGTAGGAGTCAACCTCACGGAAGAGATAGCGGGTGCTCTGGGAGAACTCACGATTAGAAAATTACGCTATGCAACTCTGGTAGCTGATCTTTAGTTTTTTTAATATTTAATATAATGTATAAAGTTTTTTGAAGTTAATGCGAACGTAAGGTTTATAATACTTATTTGATTTCGTTTCAGTTGGCTATGCAGTTCAGTGACCATGAGAGCTCTTCCGGTCTCCGAGTATTAGATTTCGCGAAAGCAGAAGATATGTTAAATTTCTCATCTTATGGTCACAAATCTACACTTTCTCCTCCTGTGCTAAAACCAATTGGATTAGCAAGAGTTTGTATTTTAGACGAAGGTCCGGAGATTGACCTTCTAGCATCTGTATCATCTACGAAAGTTGACGAAATCGCTGTAGAGGATTTAGATCCTACTTTTTACGTGCAGCGGAGTTTCACAGACAGTCTGACCGAATCGGAAGAAAATGTGGAAGAAGAGGAATTCCAAGATTTAGAAGCAGACACTTCGTTCGATCTTCATGAGATTCCACTCTTAGAAATTCATAAACAAGAATACACAAATGATGAAGAGCTAGACGATATATTAAGCCATGATGAGATAGAATTAAATGATCAAAATGCTCTTGTTCTATTTAATCATGAGGATCAAACCAAAGAAATGGATGAAGAGGAAGAATCTAGATATCAAATTGGTGTTAGTTCTAATTGTATCGAAAACTCGCACGAGAATCATGTAAATGAAAATGTTGAAAATGGTCCTACTGATGATGACGAGGACAGCGATCTGGATTTTATATCAGAAAGTCAAATCATTATCGACAGCTTACAAAGTGAAGGAATTGATCTATCAGACGATATGCTTGAAGCTAACCAGCATCAATTCATGTTAGACCATCAGTGGATTAAGTATATTAAAGTGTTTGTGGCTTGTTTTTTGAACGATTCGGCTGATGAGCATGATCCATGTGAGCTGGAGTTGTTAAATAACGAGGATGAAGACGACGAAGATAACCCCAGTGATTTAAAATATGAGGAAAAAGAAGAAGACAACGAAAGAGATTTTGAGTTTGATGATTTTGAAAGGATATTGAAAGATTTAGAGCAAAATGGAGCTTACCCTGTTCTAGATGTGATTTGTGATTTATTTCGTGATTATATTCGGGGCCTTATCACCCCCGTTTCAGTGATAGGATTGAAACGGATTTTTTCTGTGATACGAGCGTTTCTTAATTGTCCGTCCAGTCCTTCTCAGTCACAGGTACTAGTTAAAAAACATATCATCAACATACGATAGGATAGAACGATATGATTTAAAGTTGCAATCAATATACCTATGTAGTATGTAGTCTAATATTTGGGTGTTTTTTTCATTATTTTTTTTGCAGATGAGAGTATTGTCATCTGTTCTTATAGAAGTTTACATTCTTCCACCTCCATGTGAAGTTCAACAGTTTTTAACTCAGGTTTTTATGCAGGTAATGGGACCGCGTACTGTATACATTAAAAAAAAACCCATTTATAATGGCTTCAGTTAACAAAAAATGGATGCTTTAATATGACGGATTTTTTTCTTTCTAGATACTAAAAAGATATGATGAACTCCTGACATGGACATGTACTTATATAACCGAAGTTTTAAAGAAAACGATAGAACTACGCTCTGATGATATTAACGATCCATATAAATCCGTTATTCATGGAGCCCTGTGCTTAACTAATGGTCTAGAAACGCTAAAAATTCAAGTTGCTCAAGAATTCGGGTGGCATACAAGTATTGTGGGCTTCAGTCGAAATTACAGTCATGTATTTGATGGAAGCAATCTTAAACATGCTGACGGATTTATACAAGAGCAGATACTGGTAATATATTCTCTCAATATTTTAGAGCAATTAAAATTTAAGGATGATTTACTATCCACAAATCGCAAGTGAGGTGGTAACTTAAGTTTAATTTTTATTGTGTATATTTCAGATATTTTGTCGGAATTTTCTACTCAATTATAAAAGACTTGTACCTTCTGTTGAAATGCAAAGAATTCATAATTCAATGAAAGAAGTGTTCGGGGAAAAAATAATTCCGTATCTATGCAAAAAGGATAACTTTAACTCGACTAATTCAAAATCCAGGATGAAAATTAAAGCAAACAGTGGTACTGCAGGCCCATCGAATGTCTCTCCTTCTACGAATAGCAATTATATAATTCGTAAGGGATATTATCGAAATAGAAAAGTTCGGATACCCTACAAATCTTTACTTTCCTCTGCATTATTATGATGTGTTGCGGATTTAGTTTTCGTTTATTATAATAGTTCAAAATTTGTATTTTGTATGCAACTTTTATGTTTATCATTAAATTATCGAATTTTAATTTTAAGAAGTACCTATGTAAGAACCAATAACAAAAAACGAAATAATCTGTATGCTGAATAATAACCATTTGGACATAAGCAAATGTCAAACTAAAGCAAACCTACCTAGTGAGGGGCTTGGAATTTTGAACTTAATTACCCTAAAACTGTCAAATACCCTAAAACCTAACCTAGTCTCTTTAGTTTGACTGCTCACAGAAAAGTTGTCACATTTGGTGTTTTTCAAACCCTTTGTTTTTTGTATTTTCGCCTGACAATACTTAAATATATTAAATTCTATAATATTTTCAAAATTTCAACTCCTCTGACATTCTTTGGGTAACGATTCTGCACTTCGATTAGAAAATTTTATTTTCTATTTCTTGAGAAAAATCATAATTTCTTTAGATACCTTAATATTTATGTTTAAGATTTTTTTTATGGTTTTTAGAAATTTTTAACCCTAGCCGAAGTATCTTGTTGAATGGATTAGCATTTCAGTCCAACTTGTAAAACCCGTTATTCATTCGCTCAGTAAGTTGGTAATTACCAAATTAAGGCTCAAAGTTATTCTTTACATTTCCCATTCAACGTTACTGCTACGGTCATGGTTGATTAATTAAATTCAATGCTCTTACAAACACCGTGGACTGTAGGTTAATTACATTTGGTATCCATAATTTCAACATTCGACAAATAATCTCTAATTTCAGGCATTTAAAACAACATCACAAGCCTTTTCACTTTCAGTACCATTTGACAATTCAATAAATTCAATTGTTTTAAGGTTTCGAGTAACAGTAACAATTTTTTCACTAATTAACTTTAACTCAATGATGTCAGTTTTTGACATAACAGAGAAATAGAATAAAGTATGAAACATCTTTGAAGTAAAGAGCCCGTGTGTAGAAACAGTTTTATTTATTTTATATAAAGAACGATGTAAAACATTTATCATTCTTACACTTTCAACGGTAGATTTAATCCTATAAAACATCTGATAATAACTTTCATGCTTAAGTCTACCTATTGCCTAAACGCCATAGTCAGTACAGATGAGGCGATTATTCTTCTTACATACGAAAGAGACCTGTACTGTACATGATAATTGATCTATATTCTATGTGCGATAACATACAATTTTAATATCCTAGTGTTCCTTGGAGGCCATATGTCGTACCAGATTACTAATGAATTTTTCCATCCTCTTAAGGTCTTGTACACTCTCAGATTTATACTGCAGACACTGAAAAAAATCCAATTCATTTAAGTTAAATGAGGTAAATCAATCATATTAAATTAAGTAGACAGATTATTTGAAAAATCTTACCAGGACATCGTCTGTCATCTTAACTTTAAAAATCCCTTTTTGATGACAGTATATTATACTGTACCGACACTGAAATTTTAACATAGTAATCTTATTATTCAAATCTGAGCTATACACCTTGAACTTTTAACCCCTCGTTCCAGCAGTTCTATTCCATCCAACAACTGACAACACATCTTTAACCTTTAAATTTAAAATTTAAAATTCCTTACTCTCTCGGGATCCTGCAAATAAAGCCGCTCAGCTCCACGCTCAAAATCTTCCCACGACTTGACATACATCTCTCTTACAGTGACTTCAAAACCCCACAACTATTTCAAATTCAAGCTACCCTAATCGAAAGCTCTCAAAAACACGACAATATGTTTTTTCCACAAAGTGTCCAAAATCTCATAAGAATCTCATGAAAGTAAAAATTGAAATCTGCCTCTAAAAACAATAGTTTCACCTCAGCATCAAAGAGAGCACGCAACCCCCACCGCCACTTCCAATTCCAAACTATCAAACGCAAAGTAGCTTAAAAGGCGTGGCTAACCATTGCAGGAAACTTGGTGGAAAAGCTAAATTTTCCACCCCTAAAGTGTAAAATTCCTAAAATTTTCAAAGCTATGTTAAAATCCCTCATGTTTTTAAACTAAAATCCTTTATTAAATCCAGTTTTTAGCTGCAAGTTCTTCCATGAAATTCATTTTAAGGATAACATAAGGGTAGTGGAAACTCCGCCTTTTCCTCATAATCCGTACTACATCCCGTGTGTGAATGCCAGTCGCCTGTATGATGAGGAAAGGTTGAAAAGGTGTTAAAAAATGGCGAATACTTCCAGACTTCCAGTAACATTTGAGCCGAGTGTTTTTGAGCCGGCCTCTCGTGAACATAGACGTAGGAACGGGTAGTTTAGTGGAGTTGTTGAACTCCAGAAAGAACGATACACACACTCTTTAGTGCACTCTGCTGATAAATTGTGAAAGAGCCTCTTCGTGTTAAAATCCTCTCTCTGCTCTCGCACTGTGATTTTTTTTGGGAGTTGTTGTGAGTATCCCAAAGTGTATAGTAGAGGATGATCCCACACTGCCACTACCACCAGTAGATATCTTCCTTCCTCCCGATCAACATACACTTAGTTGCATACACAAGTTTAAATTTTTTTCCTCTTCTCCACATATACAAGCTATAGAACATTGGATTAGAAATATTACAATGCACAAGGAGAGACCCGGAGGATGTGAGAGTTAAAGAGTTGGAGTGGATTTAGATTTTCTATTTGGAGTCCAGTTCCAGAGAGCATTATATTCACCGTGTACCGAGAATCATCATAACACGGAGAGTTGATGGTTTGTGGTGTTGTTGTGTTCTGGATTAATTGCACACTAAATTTCCCTTTTATATCATATGCCTTTTGATGGGCTGGAGGATTTTTTGAGCTATTGTTCTCTGGAAGGACGAGTGTCAAGAGATCTGTTGTGAATTATTTAGAACAGCTCCTTCTCTCTCCACATATAAAGGGAAGTAGTGGGGAAAAAATTGTCTGCCTCGGCTTTGGTGGTGTGCTCTAAATGTGGTCTATGGATCCCTGTTCTCTGTTTATATTTTATATTTAATTCATAAAGCATAAAGAAACAAGTTGCTGGATGAGCTTGGTGGAGGAGGTAAATCAATAATCTGCCCTTTGCTCAGATGTCAGACTGACTAATTAGCCCTTGGAGTTAGTCGAGTGTTCTCTGGAGGATGGAGGTGAAGAAATGATCCAGTTCAAGTAACGTAGTAACGGAGCGATTGAAAAGAAACGAGGAGAGGGAGGAGGAAGTTCCTTAAAATATCAGAGTTAAATTATTGGACCCCGGTTAAGTAATAGTGGTAAGCGGATATCTGTCAAATTCGAGAGAACGCCTTCCCGAATTTTGGATTACCAACACATCACATCAAATTAGAAGCCGAAATTGAGGGGAAAACTAGGAAAACTAGAATCGCAGGTTTTTGTGATGGTACAACTGCCGACTTACAACTCATAACTTTATATGGGAATGGTCTGTTTAAAGGGATCTGTCACGCAAATCAAGATCAAATAATCGGAATCTCCAAGCATTAGCTGACTCGAATCTCAACGGCGTCGTGTTGAGAATTGAGGACCCACTGTTTTCGAAAACTCACTCAGTGTTTCCTTAATTTGGGGACGAAGACGATCTATCTGGTGACTGGAGGTTTTTTGCAAAGCACGTAAGTGCTTAGGAAAGTGTGAAGTCAAGGAACTTGTACATCACATTGGCTAAGGGATTCAATTTAGCATCATGAGGTAAGCTACATGGCCGTATATTATGGTTGATTTATGAAATTCTATCTTGCTAAATTTTTTTAAGACCGTCAAGGGCTTATTGGTACCGGGGTAGGGTATTCCATGTTCCATTGCCCCCAAGACTTAAGGCTACGGCATGGGTGTATATAATCTAATGTGTGAAAGCGTAATGTTTTGAGTAGTAGGGCATTGCCATGCCATGCGATCCCATGGCATTGATCGGTCGGTCAATGTCCCACCCACCCTTCTACTACACTGCTACTCCATGGTTTTCGGGGATTCGGGATCTTCGTCGGGAGAGAAGAGAGATTTCTTCTCCGAAAAATAGGGTAGAGCAAGTAGACATTCGCCAGGGCCCGTGCATGAAAGGTACCTCCAGTCTAGCGGTACATACATGCATAATGTAAGCTCGTTGCACGGAAGTAACCCTAGTACTAGAGTGTTCTTCTAGTGTCCTAGTATCAAGTTTTATGTATTATGGACCAAACACCGAGAGTGAAGAAGACCCATGGGTAAATCAGAGAATAACTATGAAACTAAGAAATGAAATGGAATTCGGGAGATGAAAAAAATACATTCGACCCGAAATGGCAGGGAATAGGAGTAGCGTATTTTCAAACCTTATATGAACGACAGTCTGAGAGTCTGATGCTCTTGGGCATGGCATGGCATTTACGGTAGACAAATCCGAATCGGGTATTTTCACTTTCCTTTTCGTTCATTCAGCATTGAGAGAACCGTTCCGCTCTTGCCTGTCGGGTTTTTCAATGAATTCGGTATACTGTCCCTTCCGTAATTTGTGGAGATTTGGAACGAGTCCATGTTGGCTCATCATTGCCACTATTGCCAGAGTCGTCTATGCTGCCGTGATACTTTATTTATATTTTGTATTCTCATATATTGCTTGAATCTTGAATGTCAAGTGTCAAAGATTGCCTGCCTATATTGTGGGTTACGTTGCTTATTTTTATTCGTAGGTGTTTAGAATTTTAGGCTTTAGAGTGAACTTGAATTGCAGTTGTGGGGATTGCCAAGAAATTCACTTTCAGTTTCAACTCCAACTTTGTTATGTTATTTCTTGTTGCAATTGCAAGTATGTAAACAAAACCACGTGTCGCGTTTGTAAATAAAAATCATTAAAGGTTTAATTATAATGTTTATGATAATTACTGTAGCTACACAGGTAGAACAAGGTGTGTAAACATTACGCCACTTGACTTTGCATTATTAGCTTAGCAGTTGCAGTTAAGAAAGTATAAAAATGGTTTACCTTCATGCGTTATTGATATATTGATGGCTAATGGTCAATTATGTTGGCTTTTATGACAATCGTTGGTTATAATAGTTTAAACATTTCTGAAGAATGGATCGTCGGTTTTGGCTTCAGGGTGCGAATGGTGTGCAAATATACAAAGGCACTGAAGAGCTGATATAGTTTATTGATTTTTGTCACAACTGTCGTGATATGAAATGAGTCGAGAGTCTCGGAAGAGACCCAAGAGCAGCACTCTGTTCTTCTTGGTGAGTTTTTGGAATGGAATATCTCCGTTGCTTACTTAGCTAATTAATGTCATAAGCGTTAATGGATAGGGTAGATGATGAATGAGGTTTAGGTTCGGATCCTATGAATTTTTGAATATCATGACGGACGGATATATTCTTTCCTGCTCCTGCCTTTTATCGCCAGTTCATGGAAGAGCAGAAATGCAATTATTTCGTTGATGTGTGCGTAAAGACTGAACGAAACGTAAAGGCAAAATAATTATTGGAATGTCAAATGACATCCTTTAATCCTTTTAATTAGACCGGAATTAACTCATTAAAAACTATTAAAATATCGTTCTCGCTTGTCGCCTTCTTATACTGCAATCAAACTCTTAACATTAACATTTGCAAATGAATAAAAAACAAGATTATTTGCATCTGTTGATTGATTTTTCAGTTCGTAAGATATAATCTTTATCACGTACACCCGCTATTATAATATGCTGTTATAGATATCCACCCCACTTTAAGTGATCTGTCTGTATACATTGGAGATGGAGATGCTTTTAATTCGAATAAAAAACAACATTTAGAAATGTCAATCAATCTTTGGCCACTAGGAGTGCAATTTAATCCCGGCTGTATAGTTTCAAAAGTACTCTTTAGATATGTGTGAGTGGGGGTTGGAAAGCTAAGCCAGATTGATTTTGCAATAACAGTTTTCTACTTAAGTTAATGGACAGTGGTGAATGTTTTAATAGAGAAAAGGGGCTGTCTATCTACTTGTCTTGTCTACACAAGAATCTTGCAGGCCATTTACGGTAACTAGTTGCAAAATAAGCGAATTTCGTTCGGTTTCTTATAGTTGGAGTAGCTAAATCGAGCAGATTTTGCCATGGGTTGCACAAAACTGGTTTTAACTCTGTCAGGCTTATCTCCCCGGGTGCAGGTTTACGAAAATAGTATTTCTGAACGGAAATCGGGGCAAGTACACGGCACGCACACATAAAAATGAAAGGCTGGTATGGTGGCAGAACATAATTCTGTTTCGTATTCATCGAAATAATTTCACTGCCACGTAGTATCATATTTTTTTATAGATTCTGATTACTATTATTTTTCGCAAAACTGTATCAGAATTCAGAATTTTGTTCAGGTCGGTTAGTCGATACTGTCAATTAGAGGAAAATTAAATACATCTAGCTCATCTCATAGCGGCTTTGTTTAGGAGTGAGAGTTATTTTTTGCATTTTGAGATTTATTTAGAATTTGCTTCTCTTAATCCAAACCCAAGCGGGTTCTGCGTCACGTACTTCAAAAGGCTGTGAAAATTTTGTAGTGTTTGAGGGTTTTTGCAAACTCTGTCAACTATCAAACATTCATAAAAGAGTCACATGTGTCAACTAGCCACTAAATCATTTCCACTCCAACGATGAAGTCTAACTTTGTGAAAGGTTTATGTTGACAGCGGTTTAAGGATGCAGTAATGATAATGTGTGATTTATTCACTAGCTATCGATGTTTACTTTGTATTAAAAGAGGAAATGGGTTTTGTGATTAAATTCAAGCGAAATGAGCCCTTCCCTTGTGAGTTCTATTTTTAGTAGATGACTTTAGCATTTGCAACCACTACAGTAGTGGCAAAAGTTTCATCTAAATTTCCCTCGAACAACATTTGAAAACTTCAACTGACTATGAACAAATAAGAGTAATTGAATTACATGCACTTTGATTAGGACTGAGCGGAGCTGTTATGTAACTACCAATTTGAATGAATTCAAATGGTGTTTAACCGTGATGATGATGTGATTGGGTTGAGGGTGGAGTATATTGATTAGAGTTCATTCTTATGCAAGCAATTCAAATTTAATGAATTTGCAATGGGTCTTGGAGTCGGGGCCTTCTGATAACCTTTTAATTTTCAATGGATACAATCTTGTTCATAATGCGTTTTTCAATTTTGATGCTCGATCCATAAATAAAATACTATTTGGAATTAATCCTAAGACTTTGGAGAATTCGGTTTATATGTAAACACTCAAACTCTAAACTCACCCTACCAAAGTGGATTATTAGAATATAATAGAGTTTTACAGTTATGGTTTTCAATTTGAATTTTAATTATTAATGAAAAGTCTAAGGACAAATTGTTTATTATTCTAATCGATTATTCAACAATTTCAAAACTTAATCCACAGTTAACTTGTTCAGCGTAATTAAGCAATCTGAAAAACTCGGGAAGCATATTGAAAATGTTTTTTAAAATATAGGCTCATTTTATAGAGAGCATCAGAATTTCGAATTTCGTTTTAATTTTTAACGTCTTTTTGGGTTACAAATGAATTACATCAAACATCACATAGCAAAAAGAAACCATAGTTACTTTTTGTACCACACCTAGGAAAAACCAGTTGTCAATGGAAATCGAGTAAAAGACAAAAATTTATTTTAAGTAATGTATACTATACACTTATCGAATTCCCATATCGCGTTACCTATAAAAGACAGGACAGACTTTCATCATGTATTTTATGATAGAGCTAGACTCGCCAAGTCATTTTAGATTCATAATACTTGTACTGATTTCATGCATATCGATTGAAATTGATCGCCAAAATGTGTCGAATTATAAATCTAGAGAGTGGGAGTTCGTTTTCCGGGTTAAGTTACGAAATCTAAACTCTAATCCTCTTAACTGAAATTGTGAATTCGTTTGGGAATGTTCCGGTCTACTTACATTTTTAATTTACTCATGAACCCAACGAGCTCAACTATAATAATTGGTTTCCATATAGCAAGGATTATTAGCTCAGCCTTTGAAAAATGCGCTCTTATTCGGAATGCAAAAATGCTATGTTTATGTGCGAAGCTCGCAATCATTGATCAGGCAAATATCGTGCTTCGTGCTTGTATCAATTTGAAGCTCATTTTAAAATCTGTTTTCATGGGCCATATTATATTGCAATTTGCATTCGAGAAATTTAATACATCCACAGCAGTAGCCACAGTAGAATGACGTTGGATACACCGACCAAGACTAAAAAGCTAGTTTTTAGTTTTGTGACATCCGATCTCGTACCATGCAGTGATGCAGTATTGAAAAAAGCGTCTCTACTGGTCAAAGAAAGGGTAGGTTTATACGATGCATCTGGTTTAATTGGGCTGTTGCTACAAGTACAAAGAACTGTAAGTGTGAGATGAAAGGAAATGCGTGGAGATACTTTGGTCCGATAGAAATGTTTTTTCTCTCCCTTAGGTTGTTGAAAGTGTAATAAAAGCTCTCGTTTAATGTCTTCTTCAATTCCATTTTGTCCTTTAGTTTACCACGACACAGAATACTTATTGACATTGGATTCTAAAGGAGTTAGATCTTTATTTGCTTTTCCTTGACAAGGAAACACATGATGATGCATTGCAGGCTCGTGGTTGCTACTTTTTAGTGTTGGTTCATGCTTAGTTATTATAAAGATGATGAAAAAATAGGATAGTGGAACTGATCGAGCTTCAATGTAATTAAGTGATTATAAGAAAGGTCAAACGCAACTGTGTGTAGCTTTTCTAATTTAAAAGGGAATTTATTAGGCAAGGAGACACTTCTTGGTGTGTGCTGGTTTTAGCAGCTGGATTGAGAAACATTTTAATTTGTTTGAATCAAGGTGAATTCAACTTGTAAAGGGTCACTTACGTTGAAAGTTAAGTGGATTTTAATATTCCAAGAATTTAATTATAACTTAACAGTTGAAGGTTTTAGTTTTTTTAAGAAAATGTATTTATCTAAAGAATTAGAGCCATAAATAATTATTAGAAATATGGGTAGTTTGGGCATAGTCCAGTGCTAACTTATATTTAAACTCTCTTCATAAACTAGGTGTAATCGACTGTTATTTAAAAAAAAATGTTAACATGATTTTTTAAAAATCCATAGAAAAATCTTAACAAAGGGAAGAACATCTTATATTAACGATGCTTTTATGGGATATTTATCGAGGGAAAGGCAATTAAGATTAACATTTAGGAGTTCTAAATAGTTCTAATTTGCTTTAGCAGAGTTTTATCTATCTTATAAAGTAGAAATGATTTAAATGTATTGTGATAGTGAATCAGAATAACGATTGAATTGGATTTCACTAATTTCCTTGAACTACTTGAACTTACTAAATGATCCAAACGTCAGCTTTTTCTTAAAAAAAATTTGTATCATGGTTATTGCATTTGCTGTTCTTGTTTAAATCTGGAATATAGTATTTGCAGATACGTCAGATAGGTGTGTGACGTGTTCGTTTTCATTTGTGTAAGGGCCAGGTGTACTTGCTGAGGATAGTAAAACAAGTATGAATCAGTCAGTTGATTGAGGATCGCCTGCTAAAAGTGAGTCAGCTCATGGCAAAATGACAGAACAGGTACCTTTTCCTCTTTCCTTTCTGAAAACGCAATAAAAAATCACACAACAAAAAGCTAACACAACCCTTTTTATAAATGTCAGTGTGCATCATTCATAGATGATGTTCATAGTTTCAGGGTTTATACATTTCAAAGTCACAAATTCAAAATTGAATACGAACGACCGAAATGGATTTTTTGGAATGCGAATGAGACCCTCTATTGTGCCAACCCTCCCTAATTTAACTGACGAAACCTAAAAAAGCATAAAATGTGTTAAAGAAAACATCCAACCATTCCAACTTCCGATCATGCATGTTGCAAAATACACAGAGACACCCCTTTTTTGCAGAAACATGTAATCCAGACGTTGAAAGATGCTCATGTGTCCTTTATAAGTAATCCTTCGTCGGCTTCGCCCTTAAAAAATAGCATAAATATCCAATAGGATAACTTTGGTTGGATTGGTTGTGCTGTGTAGTTGATATGCTGGACAGGTTTTTTTAGTCTGTATGGATGGCTTGGGAATTGGGAGGATTTAGATTTAGATTCATTGTATAGATTGCGTTGTTCATGATTCCATGTGGACTTAATTCCAGCACGAAACAGTTTAGCATAATTCCATCGATGAACAAAGGATTTTTTTTAAATATAGAAGAAATTTAAAAACCAGGCAAGAAAAACGCAGTACAATATGCAAACACAGAATTGCTTAATTGTTTCAAAACATGCCAGTATTGTAAGAAAAATACTGCTGTCCTAGAATGCTGTAAATATATAGCGGATATGACAACTGAAGGGATTTCTTCTGTGCTGAATGTTAGCCTGGCTATTTTCATGACTCAGGCCAATGTTCAAAGTAATGAGATTATCTGACTCAGTTTCGCTCGATAACTGCGATGATCCACTGTATTTACTTGTTATATCTAGCCATCTGACGCATGCACATCTCCTAACATGCGGAGAACAATTGTGAGAAGAAGCTTATAAACAGAATATGTAGATGCAAGCTCAAACCCTGAAATGCTACAATTTTTCTGATCAAGTAGGTCTCATTTCGAAATGTAATGAGCCATTAAACTATTATGAATTATATTATGAGATACCTTTAAATTAAAAAATAAAATTTACTCTAGGATTAGACTTTTGGAGATAGTTAATATCAGTATATGTGGATTCGTCATTCAGGTAGAACGTATTTTTTTTAAATTTTTTTATACTTAACACTAGACACTGACATAAGTGTGAACTCAACTGAAGTAACAGCCAGCAAGCGGTTCTAGGTTGTGAAATGACCTTCCTTAAGTGGCAAGTCGCATATGGATCTGCCGAAATTTGACGATGAGTCATTCTAAACTTGCAATTAAACATCAAACATCTGCTCTGCTATATCGTGGAGTTTGACAGCGAGTCCTGTGTTGACTGAACTAAAATATTATACAATGTATATGCATATACATTATTATCAAATGTAAAATATGTGAAAGACACCGTAGTTGGCGTACTCAACTCAGAACTTCCTCATCAATCAATTTAATTCTTATTAGGAGCCTGATAGTTTAACTGGGAGAAAATTTATTTTCTCTTGCAAAAGCAATTACAGTTATATAAACGTCCTCTTAATCGGTTTCTTATAATCGATGGTGATTAAACCCAATTATTCTTATTTACAGAACGAATGCGACTGATATGTTTGTGAAACATGCCATGATAAACTCATAAATACTTGCTCTCCTCCACCTCTCTACAAAAGGAGGTATAATGAGACGCTAAATAAATCAAGTGAACCAAGGGGAGTATTGCACATTGGTAATGTTCATCTATTGATTTAATCATACCAACGGCTCTTTACCCATGGAAAGCTTGACATGGTCATAGTCCTGGGAAAGTAAATAGATAGTATTGTCCTAGCAGGTTAACACTGTGGACATAAAATGAAGATGTCCGTTGTTTGCAAATGCAATTTTCTAGGAAAAATACAATTGAGCAAAAGTTTTTTTTTAGTTCAGTAGGATATCTATTTCGAAAGTAATACAACTAGCAAACAAGTTCACTGTTCAGTAGGATCTGTATCATGATGACGCAAAGGGGTTGCCAATGATATAAAAATTTGAAGTTCCGTTGTTCCAGGAACGGGCGTTTTTCTTGAAGGGCTGCCCAAGAAAGTTCAGAGATTGAAGAGAGAGCAGAACTAGCTGGTTTGGTCGGGTGGTTGCTCAAAGGGAAATAGAATATAGTAGAGTGTTACGTAGTAGCGGCATACTTTGTCTTCTTGTGTCTTATACAGCTCAAGTAGATATCAGTGAGTCTTGTATATCTGCATGGAAAAGGATATCTAAAAATTCTAAGATATAATGAATATATGTACAGAAGGAAGAGAAAGTGGTTTGGCCTCGGCTCTGACTTGGAGAAAGTGAACTGTCGACAGAGCAGGGACGTTCTCTTTGTTTTTATTTTCTTAGAATAAAGCAGAAAAAAGGTATTAGCAGGATGGTTGGAAAATTATTTGTAGGGACAGAAGTCCCAGAAGGGCCCTTTTTGGCAAAACTCTACTTCCGTTGCTCCAATTGCCAATATGTATTTGGATTCAGCTCGCTGAGTCACTCCACTCTCATTGTATTTGCTTTGAGAAAATGGACTTCCGATTCCGCCGAAAATAGGTCTCTAGGGCTGATAGGATGAAAAGTTGTTGATTGTATAGGTAGGTTGAAGTTGTAGAGGAATGATGATTCATCGGTTCGATAATGGTCTGTAAATGGGTTGGGAATTGGTTTCGTGTATTCAGGCTCCAAGTATACGGCCCTTGGTTTTGTGTAACTTGAAATTTCAGAAGCTCGGATGGTTCTAGTTCAATGCCTCCTTCCGTATGTTAGGATGGAGATTTGGTGTGATACACGTATAGACCAACTAGGAAGAGATTCTTTGGGCTTTTACGGAACAGAAGACCTTTCCTCATGACGAGGGAGGAGGAGGTCTGCGCTGAGAAGTTCTGTTGTGAAAACCCCGAGAGTTCCGAAAAGAGCGACTGAGCTGAGGCGGATGAATCCATTATCCATTACTGCTTTCATTGGATTGAAACTACATCGATCGTCAACCCGACCCAATGTCTATGTGTAGCACATATAGTGGAGTATAGACTCATTTCTACTAACTAGAGCTGTCAACTTATTTCCTTGTACTGAGCACAGATAACAGTCTGTTATAGAAAATTATATATTATATCCGAATCGCATCGTAGATCCGTAGTAGAATAAAATCGAAAATGAGAGTTTGTGTGAAGATTGTAGCATCTAGTTTTCTAGTTCGCTTATGCCCTGGTAATGGTACGTGATCCAGGCCAGGCCTGCAGTCTCTTGTTCGACCGAACTAACCAACCGAACCGATTCTTTCACTTTTGATGTTTGTACTTTTGTGCTCGGGCGGTGTTAGTTTTGGTAAGAGTTAATGTATTCGCCCTACTTCGACTCGTTTCAATCACGCATCCCTCCCTCCCTTTATATGCATTCTGTTACATTAGGAGTGTCAGGTAACCGAAAGTAAAGTAGTGCTGGTTGACACAACACAAAGGCAGGCCAAGATCAATAGTTTAACATCTCATTATCAGATAGATATTCTGCATCTGAATTGAGTGTGGGTAGAAGTAAAATACAATAAAATTTTATGTACCTGGCATTGCCGGTTTGGACCGCGTAGCATTAAAAGGGATCACGATCATAGGGATGAAATTGGATACTTAGTAAAATCGGCAGTTGTGGTGTGGAGTGGGGGCTTCTGAAGTTTTGGAATGATATTTATTTTATTTTACAATATTTAAATTTTTTTAAGTGGGTAGCTATATATGGTAGGTAGTGGTCCTAGTTGGTCCTGTAGGTAAGTTAAGGATAAAGTTAAAACTCATTAAAATGATTGTAAATGCAAGAGCACACGCTATAGGAAGTCCCAGGAATATCCTGATGATCCTGATCTACTCCTCCAAAAATATTGTGATGGATCGGAAACTTTTAAAAGAAACATGTTTGGTTGAAAGATTGATTCTCGTTTCCCTTCCGTTTCTTTTCAACCGAGTCAAACATGTGCATATAGTCCATGGTGCTTTTTAAAATGCCATTATGAGAAAGGAGTTGATCCCATAGCCGATTATCTTCAGCCCTGTCGGTAGGGAAGGCAGTTAGTTATCTGTAAATGTATCAAGCCTGAGTGGAACGTGTGCGTAGGTGGATATGGTATTGTAAGTTGTAGTGGGTTCTAAAAAGAAATTTATAGGCGTCAGTATTAAGTATCGAAAAGGGTCGGCCTTCCCTTTTTTTTTACATCGAAACAGGGTCAGGTTCATTTAGGTCTTATTCAATTTTGTATTAGATCGGATGTTCAGGTGAACCTGGCTCGGCTGGCTGGAGGCATAAAAGTCATGGAGGCAATAATGACTTCTTTCTCCTAAATCATTGTGTTACAACAAAATTACTGAACTTCTCTCCCCTTTTGATTACACTGGCAGTCACTGGCTTGGTTGGCATGATATTGACCTGCTAGCTATGTTGGATTTTTGGTTACAATATGTCAACGATATGAAATAGGCTTAAAAAGTTCAAGAGGGTGGGACGCATATGATGGAAAATAGGAAATGCCGAATAAAGTAAGATAAAGTGACATGAATGGAAGGGGAAGGGATAAAAACTCATTTGACTTTTAGACATGAAGCTCATTGGAATTGGAACGGTTGCCTCCCGCTTGGGCTTAGTGTATTCATTCAATCCGTAGGGTTCCCAAATAGTTATGTTGGTATTTGTAGTGTAGAAAGGAACATTATGTTCTCTACTATAACATTTCAAAAAGCTACGCATAAACATCCGTATGTTATGATTAGGCTTGGAATTTGAATTGGAGTTGTAATTTTGAATGTGGGTGAATGTGCTGATGATGTGTGATGGAAAGTTTGAGCAATTTAAGTAAGCAATGAAAATCAAGTCTAGCGTAACGTAAGCTACCCTTAATAGAAGGGATGGACAGTTTTAAAATGGCTGGTATAGTGGTCAGTCAGTGAGGAATTTACGGAGATGACAGAGATAAAATAAATTAAGAGGCCAATAATAGTCCAGAATTAGCCTTGTTCTCTACAGGCAGAGCAGATTCATTCATTAGTTTTTCGATGTTGGAAGTATGTCGGATTGCATTCACAATGCAATGCCCGGCTAAATTGGTTCGCCCAGTGGTAGCTAAATGACCCCCACCCATCCTTCTAATGATCATTAAATGTGTATGTGGATTTATTTTGTTCTGCACTGTTGGGAAATGGTTGAAACACTACATCAAGATCGTTAATTTTATTTCATTAAATTAGTGGGTGATGCGATCATGAGTCGACATATGGAACCAAATGGGCTCGAGATTCGAGAAGAGTACACTTTTTTCGATAGGGATGTATAGGGAAGCATTGAATTTCAGTGTAATAATAGTCAAACTAACAGCCTAAGAATCTGAAACGGTTTGAATCAACAGCATGGCCACGGCTGTGTATAACGCATACATTTTGTCCAACCCTTCACCCTCATTTCAGTCTGCAAAATAATAAATCCTATTCTAAACTTTAGAGTTAACAAGAGGTTGGATCTTTGACTCGGCTGGGCTAGGGTTATATTTTGAATCAGCGATGAATACACACGGCTCTAACAGTGCAATAGTATCAGACTATTAGAACGTTCCATATGGTCCTGGATTTTTTTTTAGTTATTGCAATGTAAGTATAAGGGAATATGGAGTTATGAGTTTTTTTCTTCCATTTAATTCAGAAACAAAATATTCTTCATCACCTAAAGGGACTTTACAACAAGATACTAAATATATAGGTAACCCTCATGGACTATTTTGTGAAACACGCCTTCATAAATACATATAAAATTGACGGGTTCGAAGATAAGCAAGCCTTTCTTCCCGTATTCGTCTTCTTCGTCCTCAATTCCTTCAGGCAAAATCCAGGCATAGGTCCTCCCATAATTCTTTTCTCATTCAAGCATATGGATGAGTGGTATGAGAACTAGCTTAGAAGATCCTAAGCCTTCCAGCTTTTCCCAGGTGCTGGTGCTGGTTGCAAATAAATTAATGAACTGTTGAGATACATAATAATTACATTAACCCTGTGCCGAGTCAAGGAGACTTAGTAGGCTATGAAGTTTTATTATTATTAAGTGTCAGTAGCTGTGTCTACTTTCTTGTATGGCCTTCTTCGGTGCGCACAATATTGTCAAACTGGAAAGTGGAGACTTGTATCTCGAAGCTTTCATTGATTAAGATGTCACGCTTCCTTTTGCAAAGGAGCTCTCTCGGAAAGGAAGAAGATCGACCTATCTGACATTGATGGAAAGGAGAGACAGCTGCTGAGGATTGCTTAGTAAAGAAGAAGGTGTACTAATCTAATAGAACTAATAGAAGGATGACAGAATGATAGGGAGGCTGTTGCCAAAAGGAAATTAAACTCATTCATCAAATATAAACCACGACCAACACGACTTTCTTAATCTCAGTTTGTGATTTGTATTGAATTTTGTAATTCTGCACATTTACAACTTCACACAATTTTATCACGCTATTGTTGTCCTAAATTGTATTGTGTTAATTGTGTCGTGGTTTTATGCACTGTGAAATGTGGAAGTGAAAGCATGCGATTTTAATATGCTTAATTTGATGCTGGGCATCCTTTTGTCCAATAATCCTCGTCGTCATGAATTATTAAGCAATGTTTCTTTAATGCAAATACATTTTCATTCATTTTCAAGTTTTATATAATTTAAATTTAAAGATAATCATTTGAAAGGAGTTTTGTTTGAATTCAGGGCTTAAATAAGCATTTTGAAGGAAGCTGTTTTATTAAGCATTTTGAAGGAAGCTGTATGAAAGACTTGTTTTGAATACTTGTATGGAAAATGCACTCATAAAATTATCCAAATCTGGAAAAGCTGAAGCTTCCTCTAGTTAAATTTTAAATTTTAAATGGATCAGAAGTAACGAGAATGTGTTTGCATTCAAAGTGCTGGGGAGCCGACCTAGATCGTAATCGTTAATAGTCACAGAGCAGGCGAGGCTGGGAATTAAGGTTTATAGTTTGTAAGGTACCCTGTTGTTAATTTCTCGTAATTGAGGACAAAAAAGTCAAAAGCTGTGGAAATGATCAGATAGGTTCCTTAATTGATACACCCCCGTTGCCCGTAGAACAAAAAAGGTGTGCCTGCCTGGTTATGGAGATTGATTAAATTAAATATGCGCACGGAGGTGCTCTGAAACTTTTGTTGTCAGTATGCATTACGGATTTAGAGATTTAGTTCACGAAATCTCCAAACAGATTGTAGCTTGCATGAAATAAAAATTGTTTGGGTCGATAAGTGTGAAGAATTTCTATTGAAATTGTCCTGCTTCTTGTTTGCTTTTCTGAGGAACTTTATTCAACTTTCGTTTCCTTGTTGGCTTATTTGTTCTTGCGTGTTTATTTAGAGAAAGGTTCCGGCTCATAGAGTTAGCCTTTAATTTTATTTGACTTATAGATTTGACTGATTTCGTGGAAGGCCCCGCTGGCCCTGTCCCTATAATTCTTCGTACACTTAAAACAAAATCAACAAAAATGAAGTAGTTAAATGTTGGATATGATAAGAATAGTAGCCTATAGAAAAGCGATGCTATTTTATTGAATCTAGTAAATTATGTAGGATGGTGGATTCTAAATCTATTCGAGTGGGTTAGAATGAATTTTAATTGAACGGGTGAAAGATCAAAGGTAGGATGATAAAATTCAAGTGGGTAAAGTAATTTAAAAGAGATTCAAGTAGGAGAAACTTTTCAGAGTCAGATAGGGCATAGAAAAACGAATAAAACCTCAAAAGGGTAGTAATGAAGCAGGGGGTGCTGATAAAGAGGTGGAAGAAAATGGGTGAGGTCAAATTTTATCTCACAGCTCTAGTAAGTGTTTTTTAATTTCTTTATTTTCTCTAGCACGCTTTAATAGACACGTAGACCTTGTAAAATATGTTTAGTCTTTGCCATATCGACGGTCTTACGTACATAACATTGACTCGTTACTTTGAGGGATGGTTCCGGGCTATTTGTTGTTAAATGTTTTTACGATGTAACCTTTGCCTTAAGATATCGCGATAAGTGTTTATAGCACGATACGACCGAACCTTAGACAAATGTTAGATTGTTTGTGATTGGGATGCATTTCGAATTTGCAATGGTCAACCGGTGTCCTGTTACAACTATAGTAAATATTGATCGGCCACCCTGGCTATGAATCTCCATGTGTGTGAGTGAGGCGCTGAATATTTCATTTTGATGTGCGGTTCTATCTGGATGAGTACACCGAAGCGCCGGGTATGAAATTTCTTTCGTGACAGGGCGGTTGGACTTTGGACTTGTTTTTGATGGGACAGGTTTTTGAATACTTGATGGGGAAAAGGGTGTGGATTATTCATGGCTTTGTATGTTTTATTTATTTGGGAACACAAATCGTCTTTACATGATGTGGTTTTCCCCAGTGCATGTTGTTGTGTTTCTTCGGACATTTGTTTCCTTGTACATGGAAATTGGAAGTACAATAGAAAGTGAAATAATAACGGCAAACTTTTATCCCTTTGCTTCCTCCCACCATGACAGGCACCCATGTTCGTTGTTGGGTATGGGCAACTTTCTTACATTCTTGTGTACAAGTTTTGCTCATCAAGATATTTTTGGTATTCGTGTAGGGAGAATAGCCTGTGAAAGTGAATCTTTCATGGATGGATTGTTCACACATGGGGAAGACGATGTTAACCCATCCTTTCTCAGATAGGGAACGACAGGGATTTTATCTTTGAATCCTATGCAACCAAAGCTCTCAAAGAGCATCTTGTGTCGAACAACATGAGGGGGCATGCAAGGCACGAGTGGGAGATGCACCGCACTACCGCTGCATTCACATCTCGGCATGGATACTACGTAAATGCTTCGGACCCTAATTTAATAAACTTAAGATTTTACAACCCTAGTGTAGATTCTATACTACGGCTACTGTTAGGTATGGGCTAGGTATATCCCATGTACTGTATGGTTTATAGTTTGAAGTTTAGTAGAGTGGATTGAGTACCTATGGGCCTGCAGGGTAATGAAAATGAAACAGACTCGTGTCTATCCCATTCTTTCGATTTTGGAAAGAATACGAAGCATTTGGATGTTTTGAAGTTCTGGAGAAACTGCATGTTCGGGTTAGGTTCTTTTTGAAATTCTGAAGTGCTACTTTCCACCACCTGGTTTCTAGAGCATCTGCCTGCTTTAGAGTGGTAAATTGCTTTGCTCTAGTCAGCCTGGCTGGAATAAATATAACATGAGATGTGAGGATTTGGAAATGCTTGTTTTCATCCTTTGTGTAAGATGTGAAAACGTCCAGTGGTGTTGTGTGTTGGTTATAGAGGTTAGAGTTCGTTTTTATGTTGGCAGTTTTAACATATTTCGGTAGAGCGTCCATTTATTTACAGTCATGCAATTCCGAAATTTTGTAATCAGTAAGACCAAGCAGTAGACAGAAGGCTTTGTGATCCACTATCTGTAGATTTTATGAGGCGTTACTTATTGTGGTTGTCTGTTCCTCAAAGAGACTTGTTTACTCAACGTCTGATGAGGGGCACGAGGGACTCGCGACTCTTATCGCATATCGTTTGCTCGAAGGCTTATTGGGACATGATTTTTATGAGTCGATAGTATGTACAGTTGGTCCTGTAGATTTATTTATGTATTTTATTTGAAGACAAACCATGAGGTTCTCGAGCAAATAAAAATAAGGGTTTGATAACATTTAATCATCTTGATGTGATATGTCTGCAAATGTAGTGGAATCGATTTCTATTGCTTTTTGAACTTCCAAGAAATGAATGACGAAGTATGTATTACACGAGATTGTGGTCTAGAAAGACCATCACTCAATGTTGGGATTGTTGTTTGACTTAAAATGAAGGTTTCTTTTAATCCTGTCAAAACTCGGCAGGAGTAGCGACCACAGTTTCCACAAAAGGAAATGAAAAGTGACATAACTTTGTCTTTCTTATAAAATAAAACCTCTCGATTGTAGACCCAGGTAGATGAGCAAACAAGAAGAGTAACGTCCTTCCTGCATTTTCTGACTTTTTAGCAGAGTTTTGATCAGGCAGTTGAAACGAAAATTTTGTGGTTCGTCTTAGCCGAATTTTGGTGGTTGCCTCTGTCCGCCTGCCCATCCGCTGGAAAGAAGGATGATGGCTGTATTCTTAAGTAAACTCTGGTTTAGTTTGCGGCGTTTTTGTGGCCGGATGTGTGATTTTTCGCACGTTATTTTCCTTTTGCTTCAATCAAGGGAAATTAAAAGCTAAAAGGAAGCCCATTTACAGAATGAGATTTTCCTTGTGTCGAGGAATATTTGATTTAGGTTGAGGATGTCTTGAACTACGTTTTTGTCTACGCGTTCATAATCGATACGAAGCAGAATGCTTTTGTTATTTGACATGCAAAGACGAAAACGCAGTGTTTGATGATTTCTTGGACCACGTTTTTTTTCTCCAAAGGAAATTTGTTTTTCCTCTGCTAGATCTTGGAAGGAATGATGACATATGACATCGTGTTTTGTGAATTGACTGGACAAGGAAAACCCATCTTGGGACTTGACTTAAGAAAAAGCATATTACTTAAGAGTACCCAGAAAGTACGGAGTGGAAGTTAGGAAGGAGCTTCAGTACATCTTTCTGAGCGGATCTCGAGCTCGACTAAATAATTTCTCTGAGCTTGGCAAAGACAAATTAGCTTTGAGTCCAATTACTCCCGAGAAGCATTTCCGCGTGATAGATTTGAGGAATAGCAAGTGGGAGATGGGAAATGGAGGCTCGTCATGAATCATGAGTTTCATCATGTGAATGGAATTAGAGAAACATTAGGCTCGAGTGATAAGATGACATGAGTTGAGTTTAGAAATGCATTTGTAAATATTGCTCCTAGAGTTTTTAAAAACAATTTCATGTGTAATTTTCTCTACTGCTGTGGGCTTAAAGCTCAAACTAGCCGTGTGAGGATGGTTTGTATTTTTAAAAAGTTTCACTTCCCGTCCTCAAAAGTTTTGACTCCTTTTGAAGGATCAGCCTATTTAAACTCCTTGAAATGCACAGACAGAGAGTCGCGACGAGGCTTGAGAGTGTGAAGTGGGTGGCTTATAGGTTTCAAAAGTCTTGAAAGAAAACGGACAAATTTATTCTGGGACGTGGGTAAAGTAATATATGGCTTGTTTGAGAGTACTCTTATATTAAATATCTCAAGTTGTTAGTATTCTGGTCACAACACTGCTAGACTAGTAAACTATACTCCAGTGTCTGCTGATGATAAGTACGTGAGCTTGTTTTATTCGATTTCTGAGAGTGTTGAAAGATTCAGTTGATCGCAATTTCAGGCAGTGCGCCCCGGAGGATTCATAATTTTGTAGTTATTATTACATGCAGCTTCACTGGTCTAGCTAGGACAAGTACGGCATAATAAAGTAATTAAGCTTTTTATTATTTATTTAGCAATTGACTTACAGGTTTGAAAGTATCATATTATCATTCATAATTCATCTACACACATCCATACAGTTTAAATTTTTTATTCTGAGACATTTGAATTCTTGCTACTTCGTGGAAAAATTGAAAAATTTATAAATGGACGGATTGACGTTCGTTATTGGGCTAGAAATGTCCGATAACTCTAAACGATAGAAAGATATATATTTACATTGTCTGAGTTCTGATTTGTTAGTAGGAGAATGGTACAAAATAATCACTGGCGCTGCAATAGAAAAACATTTCTGGTCCTGACCTTACATATTGAAGACTAATTACAGTGTGTTGCAATAATGTTACCTTGAGCATGAAAATACCGCATTTTTATAGAAAAGAAAACTAAAATGGAAAAATATCGTGCTTGTGAGCATGCAAATAGGTTATTATTATGACATTTACCTACTCCCCTCAATTTCCATTTTCCATTTACTATAATTTAGTCTTGCTAGAAATTGGACAGTGTATGTAATGTATGTCAGGCTCACACACAACTTGCAAAGATAAGCATTGTGCTTATTAAGCAGTTACTAACTAGTCATGAGAATTATTAGTCGATAAATAACCACGCATTGCGATGGCACCAAGCATACAGCAAAAGATAGAAATGAATAATTGTGTACGTATTGCGTATTGTAATTAGCAATTAACACGATTCGGGATATTTCGGTAGGATGATAAATGATAACTCATGCCTAGAGTAATTCGTACGTGGTAATTTAGATATCTGTAGGCTCAAGTCAAGATGACTGGAATATAATTAATAACCCATAATAAAAGTTGTAATTTGCTAGCTGTTCGTTCTCGTGATTGTAAAGTCAGAAGCCCTTCTCCTGCCATGAGGAAAAGTATTTTAGAGAACTCATTAGAAATAGTTGAACCTAGTCAGTTTTTAGGTTTTCGGTAATCTCCTGTTCAGGTGGTTAGTATAATATAGATATTACTAATAAGTTTTAACTGGATTATAACTTTAGACTGCAAATGAGCTCAAAGCTTCCGATTACTGTAGAGTCCTAGGTGCACTCTCTAATCGTGTTAGTAAGACACAGGATATATGAGGGTTTTACCATAAACTTTTCAAAGCTTCATCGTGGGTAATAATCGCTGAGAATTTTCGGGAAACAGTCGAATCTATGAGGAATTTGGTTTTCAGAACTTAAAGCAAAGTTGTTGGAATTCAAACGCTGTGTCTGACAATAATAATAAAAGATTCGAGATCTACGTATTCATTTTTTATCCTAGTCACATACTTTCACTTTACTTTTACTGACTCGTGAGTCGAGTTCAGTCGAAACTCTCAAATTGAAAGTGAACAAAAGTCAATGACGACTATTATTCATTTGCATTGTTAGATTAGAGGTGTTTGAATCTTAACTTCAACTTAGTTCAGTCGGCCAGACACAACTCAATAATATGAATCAATCAATATCAATGATGAAGGGCTGTGGCCCTAGTTTGGTCTTTAATCTTAATCCGTAACCCCAAAATTAACTACCAAAGATTTTAGATGGCTTCGACTTCAGAAATTATGCATACAATCATGTTCTATCCCCGTTATCGTTGTTATCGATTAAATTATAGAAAAGAGCCTTGAGTCTGAAAGTCGGATTAGTGTCACATTATATTTGTGATGATGGTGGTGGATTGAGAACAATAATCTGAATAAATTAATAATGCTTTATTTGTTCCAATTTGCAGTGAGCAGAGTATAGCGTCGGCTCGGGCTTCTGTGATGATATATGACGAAGCGAATAAGAAATGGGTACCCAGTGGAAGTTCCTCCGGGCTGTCGAAAGTTCATATATACCACCACGTCGTGAATAATACCTATCGAGTTGTCGGAAGGAAGTTACATGACCAAGAAGTTGTCATAAATTGTTCCATTCTCAAGGGTCTCAAGTATAATCAAGCTACTCCAACATTTCATCAATGGAGAGATAATCGGCAAGTGTACGGACTAAATTTTAGTAGTAAAGATGACGCGGAAGCATTTGCATATTCGATGATGCTGGCTGTCGATGCGCTCAACAATGCTACGTCCGGACCTCCAAGACTTCCTATGAGTAATGGTGCACCCCCTGGGCCACCTCTAAACAATCATCATCCTCATCCTCCTCCATCTCATAATCATCACATTAGCGAAGAAGATATGGGATATCGGACTATGACTCGAGAAGATATTGCTATCATTACTGAAAGGCGGATGTCTCAACCTCAGCAACAAGGTAACGATCTCAGTTGTTCAATTTCAATGCTAATCTTAGAGAAAAGTTGTCTCATGTAGATCAACGAATGCTCGCTTTTCTTTTTGGTAGTTCAGATTTCCGATTAGATGAATTAGATCGATAAATTGATAAGAAGAGCCTCAATGCAAAAGTTAAAACTGGAAATGAATTCGATATTGATTGTTGGAGTTTGATATGATTTGAAATTTTGATCTAATTTTGTATTGAAATGCTTGCAGTTGGAATATTACCATCCCTCAGCAGTCCCAACACTCCAATTGTAGTGCAAAATCAAGCTCCTCCAGGTCACCATCGAACGAATTCTGCCCCACAACCTCCACCTCCTCCACCTGCACCCGCAATGCCTCCACAAGGACCTCCAAGCGCTGGACCACCCCCTCCCCCTCCGCCAATGCCAAATGGACCGTTATCGCGAGGTGGAGATCAAGAAGTTGGCTCATTAGCTGCAGCATTGGCTCAAGCTCATTTGAGAAAAGCCAGCCGACCACAGCCAGATGCAATAAGCACAACAAGTACATCAAGCAGTAGCAGCAGCGGAAGTACAAGTAGTGGAAGTCTTTATGGAACTTTGAGGGGGACTCGTAACGGAATGGGGGATGGTCAAACCAGTGCGGCTGGTGGTGGTGGAACGTCATTGATGGACGAAATGGCCAAAACTTTAGCAAGAAGAAGGGCTATGTGCAAAGAAAATTCGGCGCCTAATGTTCCGGCTTTACAAAATACATCAACAAACAGTCAAGTAGGGTTTACCTAACGTTTTGTTTTTGCATGCAATTTTGGTTTTGTTTGACTAACGCATTGTCTCACATTGATTTGCTAGGATGAGGAAGATGGAAGACCTATCGGTGTTGGCAAGATGAAAGATTCTCCACCATCTCCAAAAATGAATCAAAGAAAAAGAACGGGCTCAGATACGTCGTCAGGTATTGTTGTCAATGGAGGAGGTACTAATGGATACGATAGTGAATTGGAATCGCTAAAGCAAGACATCCTTAAAGAAGTTCGTAAGGAGCTTAACAAAATGAAATCAGAAATTATTGATGGTAAGATTTTATTTCTGATTAATGTCAGGTGTCTATTTAATTTGTTTGATAAAGTATTTCTTGAATCTTCTAGCCATAAAACTTGAGCTGAATAGAAGATAAGCGATGACTGAAAACTTGACTTACCCGAAACTGAAATTCAACGAAATATCGCAATTAAAATGTGGAAATGTATCCGTACAGCACTAAAACAGAAACCAATATACAAAAATAATTCCACGTCGAATCTAGGCTATAATTTGGTTTCATTTCCTATTCTCGTAAAAGATCAAACGTTAGTTATAATTAAGAAATTACATGAGCCAGTATTTGTAGTTTAATTTATTAAGAAAAGCACGAGTCTTTTCTAAATTTCTAAACGTTGTCTACTAAATCCATCTGTCTAGTGTTGAAGACTAACGATGTTTAACTTTTAATGTTTGTGCTTTTTAAAGGCCCCAATGTCTCGAAAACAGCCGTAATCAAAATCGTCATTTTGAAGAACCTCGTCCGGGCTTTATTACACCATCATTCAACCTTTTTCAGTCAGGGTACAGTTGTATAAGAATCTTCCAAAATATCTACTCATACAGTGCCGATGAATTGGTTGTAAATTCCTTTTAACTGGCAAGCCTGTGTGCTCTACCACTACGCTCATTCGCTTTAATTTTGGTACCTTTGGTTCATTAATGAGAAGTTGATAGATAATTATCAGTTGTTCTTCCATGTGTCTCAGTATTCTTATGTTCATCGGAATATATATTAGAATTATTATATACTCTAATGTATTAACGGTAATTGCTTCCATTGCTGTTTTGTTTATGGGCATGTGCATGAGTTTCGAAAGGATTCGTGTAATGCTAATTTAAAGTGCTGCATAGTTCGTAATTTATCTCGATTTATTTGAAGACGTGTATATTTAGTGTGTTCAATTTAGCCACAGAATCGCCGAGTTTCTGTACCGTATTTATTGTTCAATGCCAAAAATATAGCAAGTTAAAATAGAATAATAACAAGACGAAGATTTATAGATCGTAAACTTAAGAGGATTTGCTAATACAATTTGTACATTTACGTAAGTTATGATAACTATTGTAAAACTATTGAAGCAATTGTACAGAACAAAACTCTGTGGCCGTGAATGTAAACATTGCAAGTCACAATTTAGACTGCGAATCTATTGTATTTAACATTTTGTAAGGAATGTTTTGATTTCCTAGTAACAACTTTCCATTCAGTCTGTGTTCATTTATTGAATGATTTTTGTATTGACGTAACTGAATGTGGTTCAGTGGAGATTTTGCATGCAATAGGAGTGGAGTGAGTTTTTGCCTGTCGTAGTTTAGTTTTTCATTTACGCTGTTTCACTTAAAGAATTGTTCTTGATTTAATTAATATTTTGTTCATAGTAATTTGTACTTGGAGTGTACTTCACTTTGTGCAACTCACTTCTGTACGACTTACCGTTCCGACATAAACAGATAACGTATTTAATTTGGTTGGTTTACAATTTTTTTCAATCTGCTCAACATATAAAGGCATTCGCCTGTAGTAGCATGTAGTTTTAAAGGTTTGCTGTTCTCTAAACCTAGTGTCCCCAGCTTGCTTACGAATTTTAAGCGTACTTTGTATTTTAATGAATTGTCTAAAATCGAGATACAGTGTTAACTATTGTCTACAGGCACATACGATAAACTAAATGGTTAGTTACAAGTCAGGGGTAAAGATATTATAGAATACTAATTAGCCCAGATCACTAACTTACAATTTACGAAATATTATTACTTTTGCTCAAAAACAGAGTGCACAAGTTAGAAAAAACTGTGAAACTGGACTGGACTGCATTGATGAAATGATGAGATGAGATGAGATGAGAATCGAATTGAACTGAACTGTAGCCACGAATAGTATTTGCGTCGCATAAAGACTTTTGATATTGGCTAGAGTCCTTCAAGTTTTTAAGTAGCCTATAATTGTTTGTCACGGAACAAGGTTTGAGATGTTTTGATAAACTGAGAGTCTGAATCAAAGCCACTTACAATTGAAAATGAAATCAAGGTTGTTTATTAATGGTTTAGGAACCAGAACGTTGGATCAGTTGCCTTTGAAACTGTTCGGACCCCTCCCATAATACTTTTATGATTCCTGTTTTGATTATGAATTCATTATGACCAGCGGCCTATAAAATTTTCGTCTCAACATGAAACTTTCCCTGCCAAAAGATTCCACCAATTTCTTTCTTTCGATATACTTAATTTGACGTAGTGAAAGGAAGGAACTTATTTGTGAAATTTGACGGTGACGAAATGAAGCAATTGTTGGATTTGATAAGTTGTGGTAATGACGAAGCAAGTCAGAAATGTTCAAGAACAATTTTTTACTTTTGTAAATCGCATCCCATAAAACGGTAGGAAGTTTTAGTTAAATTCCTTCCTGTACTAAAGATAAGGTCGTTCTCCAATATTACTACTAACTTACATTCAATGGTTAGGGTTACATTACAAGTATCTCAATTAGAACGGTAAGAGAGGGTTGAGAAAATTTTACATGAAATCATTTAATGAAAGGCTTATATAGATGTTCAAAGTAAGATAATTAAGAAGAGGCTGATTGGGTTCTTTAAACTATAGAAATAATTATATGCTTGAAATTCATAAAGATACCACCTAAGAGTGATTAGAAGAAAGATTTCCATGTTTCCATGAAATTGTTGTACACATTTCGTTACTGGAAAATATTCCAAATGATAAATATAGAGATGTCTATCTATAGAGGGCTGACTAAAAGCTATACTACTGAATTAATTAACTCCTATCATAATACTCGTGCAAACTATTGCAGTCAAATTCGACGACATGGATGTGGTTACATGTGACAGTCAACGGATGTGATGTGACATGGTCCATCCAGCATATGCTTCTTTGCTTTCTTACGTATCGATAGAATTCTAACATGGTCAAAGAAATATGACATTTTGACTTTGAGTTACCCGACCCTACAGTAGAAAACGACTCATTAAATTACATTGTGCATTAAGTAGATCATGTGTATCATTCAAGGTGCTTGACTCTCCCCCCTCGTTAATTATTTTTCTGCACGCAAATAATGAGTTCCAGTATTCACGACCCTTAATAAAAAGCTAAAAATTAGGTATTCACTCGTATTTAATAGATTCATTCCAAAAACTGAACTTTTTCGATCTCTCTATTCTAGACTGATAAGTTTTTTTTATGGATACTTTATGTGCTATAAGAGAGTTGTCCCTGGGTAACACAATTAGTACCTTCATCAATTTGGAAAGTACATGTTTGTCTTGATGTGTCGTAAAGTTCTCCTTGTATACCGTAGCGTCTTCTTATGTGCTTGTAAACCTTCGCTGCTTTGAATTCTTATTCGGACCAGAGTTGATTAAAAACTAATTTACCGTGAGTGAAGAGGCTATTTACTTGTGTAAATACAGGAAATTAATCCCTAGTAATCAGTAACAAAGGCAGGTAGTCTTTTCGTGAACGAACACCCTTGCCAGACTAAAGCAAGTATGTAGAATTGTATACACGTATTTGTATTGAATTATGAAGCACGCTTTCTTCGTTATGAGTCAGTCAGTTTTATTTCTTGTATAGCTAGGTAATTGATTGCATATTATACAACTTATCAAAGGCGTTATGGAAGTATTTAGAATATAAATAAGAAGCGATATACTGAATTCTATGTCAGCCACGGTTGTACTGCTGTACATGCGAATTTATTACTTATTAAATTCCGTTGAAGTCTTATAAAATGGCGTACATTATTACTCACTGGGCCCTTACACTATATTTTAATTATTATTTCAACTTCTCGCTACCGAAACCCGTGAGAACTTCTACAGCGATGCGTTACAAATACATTTTATCACCAATACCATCTTCTAAAAGTCAACTACTATTCAATGATACTCGATATGAGACTAGGACTAACACTCATTTTATGAGGAAGTTGTGCTGACTGAAGAGATTTGAGCTTGCATGACAAAAGGTAAAACGACACAGGACAATAATTAATACAATGTTTAACCATGACTGGAAATTATGCACATCAAAGTTATAGTATCAATTCAGTAAATTCTCTTTCTTACCAGACTTAATTATGAATCAACAGGGATAATTTTAAGGATACAATTTGAAAGGTAGAATATTGAATACCAAGCCCATAATAAATAGGACCGTCATTTAAAACAAAGTTTACAAACGACAATTAAGGAATGTAAATTAGACTCCCCTATTGATTGTTCGAATGAACTTGGAATTTTCCTCGTTACAATTAATTTCAAATGATAGTCAAAAGTTGTAAACTTTCTTCAATTTCAAATGCCTTCGACTTAACTAATCTAAAACTAATTTTAAACTTTTACAATTAATTATTATAATTAATTATATCTAAGTCATTCTAGGAGTAATTTGTTCTTAATCACAATTTAGCAGGCATGCATCCATTGAAGTTTTGGTTTCAAAAAAAAGGATTTACTGTAAAGTTTTAATAGCGAAAAAAAATCACATATTTTTCTAAAACAATCTAAGAATAATATGCAGGTCCAACCCGCCCACCATGATTGTTCTGATTAGAATTGCTGGTTCCACTTTCAACATCTCCTGAAGTCGTCGGGTGAGGATTTTGTATGCTCACCAAAATCTCATAACTTTCGAAACCTTTCTCAGTTCCTTCAACTCCAATATAACAACATCTATGACTTGGATGTACTTTCCCGTTGATAACATTGTTTCCATATTTCACACGCCCAATAAACAATGACTCTCCATCTTCGGCTGAACCACCACGAACGGCAAATGGGACTTCCACTCCTGCAGCTGATGGAACCCATTCAACATATCCCGGAGGAGCAACTAAAACCTACGTGAACCAATATGGGTCATTAATTAAAGTTTGTATTACAGTCCTTAATTGAATTAACCTTTGTGAGTATTTGTAACCGACAGACCTACCTCGTATGCAACTTTCATATGCTCACCACCACCCCATGCTAGAGAGCAGCATGGAACATCGGGATCAGATCCGGCCGGAGCATATTCGTATAATTTCCCAGGAGTATTTGAGCCCCGATGGGTGGCCCTAATTACATACAGTTTGACCCCACTTTGAGTTCCTCCTTGCACAGCTTCCTCCGGAAACTGCCCGTTGTGACATGCAAGCCATTTAATCTTTGGCCTATATAAGCAAATATTATGTGAATATATAATCCAGAACCGTAAGATTGTTGACATAAGTTTGAAATCAGAAGATTTCTTCAACAAGTCAAAAGTAATTGACGAGTAATTATTCATAAGTTACCCGAATTTGCAGTTGGCCGCGTGAACTTTCATCCGATCTCCTTTATAAATTTCCTTGCACCCTGCCTCACTATAAGGGCACGTTAGTTTACATCCGTACAAGATAGACTCCATGAAATAATTCCGTCCCCCCGAGAAGGGCATTCGACAAAGGCCGCAATTGTTTAGCTGAGAACGACACTGATCGCAAACGCTGTGCCCACCCACACAGTTCCATATCGGTGGGATCGGTATTCCTTGACATACTGGGCATTCCAAAAGCTGTATGATATCTTCACTAGGACCCAGCTCCTTTATCTCACAGCTGTGATAAAAAAACCAAGTTATATTCAATTCAGTCTAAGTTACAAGTTTTAGTTTTGCTACTCAAAATCGTTTTGATATTATAAATAAATAAATTTGATTTATTAATCCTCACCTCATCAAAACTGCATCTGACATTCTGTAAAGTAATCTTTAAGTGCTTGGAGGTTAAGATTCAGTTACTAGTTTAAAAAAATTGGCAATGCTTCCTTTGTACTTTACTTGTGTGGTCAAGTTGTGGTACTGACTTTGAATAACGGATGCAACTGCAACAAAGGCTTCAGCTCAACTACTCTGCTGATTTTTCTCGACGTTTGACGTTAACTAACTGTGAACTGGGATGTTTACTAAAGCTAAGTAAGTCAAAATATAAATATCTATGATTTATTTGTGTCCTATTTCTGTTACTTGACCTGACGTTTTTAGTGGGCTACGTTCTCTATTAATTATAGTTAACAAGTGTTGTAAAACGTCGATGGTAAATAATGGTATAGTAAAGTATATTATGATGATGAATCATGAATCTGTGTTTCTGGAGATAATCAGAAACCGCCCTCAGATAATAACACCACGAGTGAGCCAATGAAATCCCAAAAGAGGTTTGGGCAGGGTTGAAGAAATTGATTTTTTAGCTCGATGTCTACTGCAAATAAAGCAACGCTGGTTGGTGTGGGTGGAAGGACTATGCATTTTTCTGTAGGGGTTGGTATGTCTTTGTTGCTTTTTCATCTAATAACATGTTTTCATTACATGTTCCCCTGCTATATTGACATCCGACATACAAGACAAGCTAAGAAAGTTAATAAGCGAAAATGCCGATATGGTCGAGTTGAGATTTGTATGAAAACATTAGAGATCCGGCGCAGGGGATTTATAAATAGTTTTTCTGTGATATTTAATGCATCTTTCAATTTATTGAATTCAGAATATTATTTGAAACATTTGGAGCAAGAGTTTACCATCATTAATTGATTTTCAAGTCCAATCGTGGTACGATTTTTCTTCACCTACTATGTATGTCAGACATTTCATTGACCCTTCCGAAATCAATATGAAATTGATCTTGGAATAAAATTAATAAAATCAAGGATTACAAATTCCAAAATATTTAGCTGACAGAACCTCAACTTGTTTGGATTCGTAGACTTGCTAAGCTTTGATTCCTTCTTAATCCGATTGAAATATTTGATCCGATCTTTAATTTCCATAAAATACTTTTCTGGTTAATGTTGAATATGCAAGAATTAAAAAAAAACAATGTGGTCCCAGTATTAGAATTGTTTTAATTACTAAACTTTTAATATTAGTAACTTCTTTTAAGACTTTCTTTTGTGGATACCTAATGTGGATAGTACAGAGTTGAAACTTCTGCAGATCTATTTAAAGACAGGTTTCTAACATAGTTGGTAGTAATTAAATATCATTACTGCATTGATTGTCTTCCAGCATCCGCCCACTCTATATCATTAATTAAAAGTTCCCAGTCTCCTAACAAGCTCATCACTTCTCAGAAGATAAGAATTCCCGGGACACAGCTTCTGCAAAGACGTTCTAAAACGGAGCTATATCGACCCAACCCAATACTATACAGAGACTACGGTCCTATAACATCTTGAACAGAAATAGCATTACTTGGCCGGTATAAATTCTATCTCTTGTACTTCCTCAGCAAGAGAATCGAGCATCATTGGCTTGTCTATTCCGACTATGAACTTGAAGCCCAATTCACACAAGTATTGTGTACCACTAAGATAGAGAAAGTAAGTAGAGTGTTCTATCTGTGAAGAACGGTTTTAAGAGATTGGTGGGTCCATTTAGATTAAAAATTCATGCCGGCCTGTCTCTCACACGGAGAACTACAGAGAAAACGCAATTTGGTCAGATTACAGCAAGAGAAAGTGGAGAAAGTAAAAGGACCCAGATGAGCTTTCTCCTTGACTAGCCATCCGAAAAAAATCGGTTCCGTCCACTGGGCAACTGGTTACTTTTAAGCTATCCTGACTAGCTTTCTTTTCCCTTCCTGTTTATTCCAACATTGTCGAGAATAGCCGTCGTACAGCGTGGGGCCATCAAATAATTCCATATCCGGCTAAAACTATGCAGACTCAGCTGTGGGGACTCAAAACCTCTTGTTAGTCACGTAACCTAAATTCTAAAGAAATGAAAGCCCCACGACGGTCCTGCAAATATTTGCAGTTCTTGGGCACAGTTGTAAAAAGTGACTCTCATCTTATACAAAATGAACAGCCATAAAGTTATTTGAACTTCTCTACTACTAAGCTGCTGTATTTTATTACTTTTGGAAACAACCAGTAGGAAGCTGACTTGCCTTGGCCTGGCTGCCTTGCTACCTCCTCATGCGACTCATGCCTTTCGACTTAACTAACATCCTTGACTTCAATGAGGCTATTGCCCTTTGGTATACATATATATTTATGCATGTACGAACATTATTTTCATTTCGTGAAAGATCTAATTTTCCTCTCTCATTATTGGAAACCCTAAACTCCTATTATAGGAAGTCAGGTTGTAACGGTACCAAAGGATCAGCTCAGGTGCCATCAATCTTTGGAGTAAGTCAAGCCTGCATAGGTAATTGCATGTGATCTCTTTTTGTAGAAAGCCAAGAGAGGTAAATTTAGTCTGGGAAATGAGAGTTGGGATTTCGCTCTTTGAATTTGAAACCCATCGGTCATACATCACTCTTTGATCTTTTGTATTCACACAAGAGGGTGAACCCGGAAACCCATTCTTTCTACAAGAATGAATGTTTATAGACCATCGTGAACAATCGGTCGGCATGACTCAGAGCGTACAAGCTACGCCATACGCGGACTAAAAAGTGGAAAGGTTAGCTAATACAGACACTTTCTAGCACGAGCCTTATTTCCTCTTTTCTTCTTTTTACACTTGTATTTTATAGATTTGCGAGAGAGTTGAGCATGTATTTCTCGACACACTCTACGTCCATGATCAAAAGCAGAACGGAGAGGAGTTTGTTCATTTTCCTCATTTTTACATGTAGTAGTAGTAGTAGAGAGAAGGAAAGTAGAGCCGAGCTTTGTACTCGTATGAAAGGAAGTGTAAATGGAATAGTGTTTGAGGATGAAGAGTGAGAGATGAATATAGTTAGTGTGTGTGTGGTGTGTGAAAGTGTGTGGAGAAAGTCAAGTCTCCGTGTGTGTGTTTGTGTATAGGAGATGGAGAAATTGCGCAAGAGAAAGCGCAGCTGCCTGCGGTTGGTCCCGATTCTCAAGGAAGATTTCGCGGCTTTCAAAGTCTGATCCCGTTTCCTCCTGGCCTCCTAGTCTCTTCTTTCCCGAAAGTGAAAGTGCATTCCAAACTCTAAGCTCCTACTCTTCACCTTTCACCAGTCCTCATGTAGTGGAAAATCCCGGACTTTTTTTGGACCAAAAACCGTTTAGAACTTTTTCCAACTTTTATCCTCTTACAAATAATCAATAGCGTTCTTCCTGGTCGCTCCTGCTATTTCTTCCGACGTGATTCCATACAATACTGGCTCTCATTTATTTATATAAAATACATTTTGTGACTTATTTCAAAGACACTAATATCCCTTTGTAAGTCCACTATCAAAGGATTCAGCTTGAGGGGAGTGTTGGATTTAAAAAATACACGTAACATTTTGTCATAAGCCTGCAATACTATACTACAGTGTCTCGAATATGCATGTAACTAACGTGCATATCATCTTCATTTCTGTGCTTTAAATAAAGGCTCAGATCATCCGTTGCTTCTCTGTGATAAGTTTTTTTTTAGTGTTCAACTACACTTACAGTTATACTGCGTGCAACACATATATTACACTATAGAATTTAGCATAGGTGGATATTGATATTTCCATCCGTTCTATTTGCATAGCATCAGCCTGGTAATCCATGTTTCGTACCATATGTAAATCCATAAGGTAAGTTGCTTCCTTTGTCTCTTGAATTCAAGAAAAATTGCCGATATGATAACCTCCCACAAAAGATAAAAGGCTTCTGAGAGAGGTGTAATATATCGTGTAATCCGTAGAGATATTACCTGAGTCTACAAAACCGAAGAAATTACTTGTTCCCATGAAATGTAAGAGTAATCTATTGAACATAGAGAAAGAGAGAGAGAGAGATACGGAATCTCCCATTTCCCTTGGTAGTATGAATGAGGGAACAAGGATTAGGAATGCAGGCAGGTAACATCTGTACAAAGGAGCAATAAATGTCCAAGATAAGAGTAGAAGCTATCAAAAATAATGGAAAATTGCGACGATTCCACCATCCCTATAATACAAGATGACACTTTGGATCCAGGATTATTTTATGGTGTCTCGTTGACTAAAGGACATAATGGGGAAAGTTGTTGTCTCCAAAGACAGGCTTAGACAGGTATGGATGGATGCAGTGCTACTCCTCTTTCCTCCTGTATCGCATTCCATTCCAAGTGATTGGGTTAGAATTCCAATGAGTCCAAAAGAGTTGTCTATAGGAGGGTGCCGAGTTCCTCCGTTTCTTATATCCCTTTATGTGCATGCCGACTTTGGTGTGGGCAGAGGGATGAGACTTGGGAGAAAGTTGTGTATGCCAGGAAAATACATGCTTATGTATGGATATTAGTTTTATAGATACAATATGTATATCTCACGTTCATTGCCCTGTTTCCGTATTCTCTCAACATTCTCGGTATATATTCAAATGACAGGGCAAGTTTTTGGGAAAGTAGTTAGCAGATCTGGGCCGTACTGGTGTTTTTGTGAAGGTCCGTCTGATGGTCCCATCCCAATGGAAACTTCATAAAGTCTGAGAGCAGTTGCAAAACACGGTACTTGGTCCTATATAAGGAAGTTTGGCAATAAAATACTCTTAGATTTCCTATACTTGTACGTGTGTATGTGTGGGGTCTTGAACAGTCAAGTTGATGCCTGGAGAAAGCATGGGAACGGCTGAGAACTTTCTGCAGATCTGTCGGTACTTGTCGGGATTCCTCTGCTTTCACTCCCATTCCCATGCAGTCCCTAGCATAAGTATGTGTGTCACGTTTGGGTGACAATGATACGGGAACGGTAGACTAGGTCTATTGTAGCTAAATGTATTTGAATAGAATACTACTATTTACTACACTACGCTCTACATCCCTACTTCGGATACTATATACTGATGAGTAGTATTCCTGAGTATAGGGTCTCGATCATAGCGGTTGAGGTTCCTGACTTGCTGGGATAGTCGAGCCGACTCCTTACTGTCATAGGAATCGGGACGAGGTACTACCGGGATTGTTTCCTGGATCAGAAGTGTTAATGCACATCTTCAGATGGCGGAGAAAGGCTTTTGCCCGGAGAGAAGCTGGGAATCAGAATCCAACGGGTTGGGACTAGAGCACTAGTCTATTCTCTACTGGGGATGTTGTTTGTTTTAGAGCAGACAGTTTAGTATGGAACGGCCTTAGAAAGTTGAATAGGATCCAAAGTTAATCATCCCTTGTCAAAATAAATTACGTTAGCAATGTTAGCATACAAAATAAGAATTGGGAGTAACAGGTAGCAGATGACGGCAGTAAATTAGCTTTCGTGCAAAGTTCCTATAATTTACCTTGTGGTTTTCATAAATGAATTGGGCTTTACTTTGCCTTTGAAGCTTGAGAGAGTACTGGTGTCTTGGTCTTGGTGAAAGCAAACTTTCACTGCGAACACCAAGCTACTTTGTTACTACCTTACCACAAGTTTTTCAATTTATGTACGCCTTCGCAGAACTTGAACAATCATGAAAATGGGATGGAGTGTTGTTGAAAGCCGAATTTATTTTTCAGATAGGTTTATTTAGGAAATTTACGAGCATCCTAAAGTATCGAGTAGCATGAACAATCCTAGATATAAATTTACTTTGGAATGTAACTATTTACTTTCAAAATGTTCTCTCCTAATGATATTTCAACTTAAGCTTCAGTAAATGTAAACCCACCTCTAATCAAATGTGAATTAGTTCCCTTTCAAGAGTGCATACATATGGCACAGGTCGGATTTTAAATGAAGCGATGTTGGAAAATTTTCATACTCGGTTAAACTTGAGATGAGATATCTTATAAATTTACCTTTTCAGGATATCCAGCCAAAATCGACCTCATGAAAATAAGAAATCCTTAGCCAAGCCAAGACTAGTTGAGTTGAGTGAACTTTCTCACAATAAGAAAGAAGAAAGTTCCGCTCGTCGGAACCTCCAAGTTATGTGTCAGGGAATATTAGAGTCTCATCAGAAGGTCGTTAGCACCCGTTGCCTTCAGAAATCGGAATTGGGATTCACCCTGCCTCGTTAGCGTTCGGTGAGAACCTGAGTTTCATAAGAATAAGAATATCAAATCGTTTGTATTGCTGGAAGGCAAACTTTTGTCGAGATTTTCATCTTGTTCCCAAAAAACTTGCTTGTGGTCCCATGTACTCGTTTGCTGTTTCCTCGGATCTAGAAATACTGTTGAGAAGTAGATTTTCCCTACATCTGGCAGTTTAATAAAATATTCTAAAACTCACTCCGAATCTTGGACAGTGGTGGTACTTTTTGTCCCCTAAATTGCATGTCTTCTTCCTTAATGGTATTGCTATGAGATGCACTTAATTTCACCCAAAATGAGACCGAGGACAGCTCTACCCAGTACATTTATTTCTATATCTCCATGACCAAGATTTGAATTGAGGGGTTTCAGGGCCGGAGCGTGGAGATTTAATTTCTCAGCAACATTCCCCACGGTGAGTTTTATACGCGGTATCTTTTATTGATATGGGTGTATCACTTACAAAAGAACAATACAGGGAAACCTCGAACTACGACGATTGTGTCGATATGTCGCATAACCGTAAACAAAGAGATACGAACATGTCACGATCACGTTGGAGAGAATCTATTCCAACACAAAGGAGAGAACAGGCTTGTATCGATTTTAAATGTTGTACATGTAGGTATTCTTGCCCAATTTAATACAATGCAGGTAAATGGGCCGTAGAAGCCACTACAGGAATAGTTTATAACTCTGTTATATAATAAATATCCTTTTATATCACGAATTTCAAGTATCTTCCACATCTTTTCCTTCCGTTCGCCCCGACTTGCATGCTGAAGATACACCGGCATTCTCACAACGCTATATATCCATAGAAGCAAATTGGTAAACCTGTTTGCCTTTGCGTAATGTACTTCGTACGTCTTGTGGTTTTTCTTATTTCCTCCCAAAGGGTCCAAAACTTTCATTCGGCTCAAGACACTCATTTCCGTCGAGTCTCCTCTCGAAAAAACTTTCCCTGTACATACAACTGACAAAGAAGAAAACTTGAGAGAAGTACCAGCTTCAAAGATACGAATAAAAATTCCCGTATTCAAACAAAGGGTCAGCAGTTTAAAAAAATCCAACATCTCATAGTTTAGCAAAGGGATTTGAAACGAAATGAAAAGTTCTGGAGGTGTTGTGAGTGAAAGGCTTTGACATTATCTGTTTGAGAAAAAGAAGAAACTCTGGCAAGTTTTAAAACTAGAGTCCTCTGCGTATCTCTGGAGAAAGAAAAATTTAAACAATTAGTAAACTTGGATTCATGACAAGTATACGATGTGTAGTATTCAACGGCTGGTAAGATACAAAAGATACAACTTTCCCTATAGCCTCTACACTTTACGAATTGCTTCATTATCATTAGCAGAAAGCTCATTCATTATTCAGTAGTCCCTATTCCATCCATTTCTCCTTGTCTCCTATGCTTCTTGGCTTCGATGGGGATTAAATCTACTGGAGCATAGGAAAGGATAGAAAAACTGTGGTTTACCAGCTGTAAGTGGGGATGGGGGAATTTGTTCCCGGGTATGTTGGGGTCAGTTTGAACCCTGAATGAGGATTTCGGACAGATCGTTCAATCAATTGAAGTTTATTCACTCGTGTGGAGTGTGGGTTTCTCCCTTTGGAGGAGATTAGAGAAAGTTTCAGAGGGTATTACGATAGATTTCAGAGCGATTGGACTGTTGACTGGCATATGACAACGAGATATGCGTTTACGTCTTTTAAGGTGAAGTCTCTACTGGACGGTGACTTTTCTTAAGGCCTAATGTCTTTAACTTTTAGATTGGAGGATTGTAGTTTTTGTATTTCCCAACTAGAAGATTTGAAGGTTTTGGGATTAGAAACTCGTTTGCGTAAATTCTAAAAAAATTCTAAATAAATACAAATAAAGCGCATGAACTCTGGACTTTGAACACTAGTTCGTTATTTGTTATCTCAATCGTAATGGGACACGATGTCCCACTTATGCTTGAATACTTTTGGCTGTGGTTCGTTAGTTCCTGTTTTTCATTTTCAATGCATACAAATACTTCAAAAATGAAAATTTACGGAAACAGAGGGAAATTAAAAATAAACAACGCCATTTAACATGCATTGTGTTGGATTTTTTTAGCATATAATTTGCTCCTAATTCTACGTACTTTTTCTAAATTTCTGAACGACTTTCAAATTAATTTTCTAAATATTCAATTGAAAATTTTTGAAAACAGAATTAATTTAAGACAACATTAACGCTGTACAGAGAAAGACATGTATTTCTGAAACTATTGCGCAGTGCCAGATATACGTTACTGCCGCACAGAGTTATTTTTCGCGCTCGCCTTACAACATTGGGAACGCCAGTTCCGTGGCAAGTCTGAAATATTTTCAAAAGTACATTTGGAATTTGGACAGCGAAAATGCTGATATTTGTATTATTCTTAGGGCAAATGGATATTATTTCAAAAAAATCCCAAAATGAGTTGGATGTCTTCGCTTAAAAGTCCGCTTAAGCATAGTTCTGCCTTTGCCTAAGGTTCCTATTGCGAGTTTTTAGAAAATGAGAGCCGATTCTTCACCATGTGCTAGTAAATTCCCCTTGCTGTGACCCTAGTAATACAGTTAGTAACCTTTGGAGTTTTTTTCAGTCTTAGTATGGAAATAGTTCTATGAGTTACGAAAGAATTGCACAATGTATTAATGCATAATAATTCTGCTTTTACTTGTTTCACGAATTAAACATGGACATAGAGAACTTAACAATGAGATTCTCTTAGAGTCACAAGCTGAACATGTTGGAGCGGCTTTTTTAATACAAACTGTCGTTCACTCATGACGCTAGAAGCAAGTGGATTAACAGTTCATATTTATTATTTGATTAGAGTTGACCCGTCTGGAATAATATTAATATTTAAAGCAATAATCTGACTACAATACCTTCCATTTTAAATTAAAAAGCCTTCAGCATCAATTTGAGTGGGACAGTTTCTTAACTATTTTAAACGCTACTACTGTAAACGAGAAATAACTATGGGACGAAAACAAGCCCTGAAACCGAAACCCTGCACAATTCCAGCTCCAGCTAGTCCTGGATGCAGTCAAAGAATTAAGGGTACCATTATTGGTTCCGGTAGACCGGTAAAGACACCAAGTAAACTGAAATTGCTAGCTGTGAAAACAGAACCCAAAGCCAACTTGGACGTTAATTCCACTGAAGAAGTCGCAGTTAATTGGGATGGAAAGATATTCGTAGTTGAGCGGATCTTGAGTAAGCGCTTAAGGAACGGGAAAGAAGAATACTACATGCGTTGGGAAGGGTTCACCCCGTAAGTTTGTTGCCTTACCCTCCAGCGGCTTAATCTTATCGTTGATTTGGGTTGAATAAAAATGGAAGATTACATTAGTTTTTTGGTCTCATTCTTAAATACAGAGATTATGATACGTGGGAGCCCAAAGAGAACTTGGATTGCCCTGACTTGATCAGCAAATTTGAAAAGGAATTATTGGTTAGCTAACTTCTTTTTGTTATCTATTGAGGCCCTCTACCATTGCACGAGATTACCTTAATTGCAAAGGGCGTACTTGGTTTTTTTATAGAAAAATAAGCCTTCATTACGAGGATTTTCAAGGGGGCTAGAAGCTGAAGTGATTGTGGGACTGGCAGTGCCTAAAAATCCGAGTGATGCGATGATGTTTATTGTTAGGTGGAAAGATTGTCATGAGGCTGACCCAGTGTCGTTCCAAGAGTGCAATGTCAAGATTCCGGAACTGGTTATCAAGTTTTACGAAGATCGCAAAGTTGGGATGTGCATGGATGAAGATTTTGAAACTGAATCAATAATGCTAAAGAAAAAGTTGAAATAATACTTTTTCGTTTCAGAAATTTAATAGTGAAATATGGTTTGAATCCATCACATGTTTATGAATTTAAAGTATTGATTGTTTAAAATTATTTCGATAAATTTGTCGCAGTGATTAGCATGTATTTTATAAAGGCTTCACGAATATAAATTTGCGATAGACGTGCTTATTTAATTTTTTGAATATGTTGATTAGAGTTTGACAGTTTGATTAATTTGTTGGGACATGAAATATAAATGTCTTTTATTGTTTTTTCAAAGCTCTAATTTCCCTGTAATATTTTAATTTTTTCCAATAACTATTCATTTTATTGTTTGTGAATTTAGTATGAAAAACAATAATTTTATATCTCAATTTTTTTTTTGATGATACTCGTTTTTTGTTAGCATACAATTTTCCATCGCATTGATCAGATTCCTAAAGGGTTTTAGAAACTCTAAAGGCGCCTCTATTATGTGCAGCACGGTTACGGGAACAGTGACAAGTCAAGAATTCCGATATAAATCCTCTCAACGTTCGTTCCATTATTCATCGACTGTTCTAAATGTGGTCCAAAAACCCATTTAGAAAAAAAGGAGTTTATACAGATTATTATTTATTTCTATTTGGAACCTTTTCAATGATTTATGGGGGATATATGTGATGATGTCAATGGACTATAGTCTACTTTTAAAGTTGACACAAGAGCAATTCAAATCTCAAGTTAATACCAATCTTGATTTATTATGCCACTGCCGGCTACACAAATACTGTGCATTTGTGGTCTGCCTACTTCTTTCTAAGCTAAAGCGTGACCCAATGCTCAACATTTTGGTTCTTGTCTTAGCACTTTGATACGAATACGAAGGTCTGGAAACCATTACACAAATCCTTACATGATAAATTATGATATTATTGAAGGGCTCTCAGAATTAGAGTTTATTTTCAGAGCTTCTGGGTTTTAAAATTACTTCATAAAACAAAAGGTAAACAGTTGATATCTTTAGAAGGGTTAGGTTAGTTATGATTACGTACCATCCAAAATTGAAATAACTATGAACGTTAAAGCTTGACTTTAGATAATCCTTGACTGACTCGAATCCAATAAATGCAGTCAGACTTCCCAACCCTGTATTTACCCAAAAGCACAGGGGAGAGATCATTTTTGAAATTCAAGAGCTGTGTTCTACGACTATATTGTGTGTAAACTGACTGTCGATAAATGGATATTATACAGAGGACTAAGGTAAGTAGACGGGATTGATATTCACAAAGGGTGGTCCTCGGTTTAGTGCATCAAGAGATAAGAAAGAACTGCATGAAGAAGCACACTGCTGCATTGAATTATCCAAAATAATGCATCCTGTCCTTTCCCATCTTCGTATCATTCGTATCCACAGAGTCTGACTTGGGTGTAATAACGATGATGTGCTGGAATTTCTAAACGGGAAAATGTGGTTTTGGACTAAATTCATTTTGTGAAGGGAGGCTTCCTCCCTGGCAATAAATATCCCTCGGCTCTTTTTGGATGTGGGTAGGGGAGATTTCTCTAAAGACCCGATTTTGAAACCTTTTGGGGATCTGAAATTCAAAGTTGAAGTCAAATGCAATAACGTTAGTAAAAAATGTATTATCCTCTCTGACCTGGAACATTGCTGATCTAGGTAGTGAGAGAGGTTTTTGGGTTTTCTTATATATGTTCACCAAACATGATAATTGCCATTTAAATGTAAATTTTGAAGACTGCTGTCTTAAATCTGAGATGATTTTACGTGCCTTTGAGTTGGAGCAAGTTACTGCTTTCAATCCCTATCCTAATCACTTAGTTTTTTGCTGAAGTGTGGGACACATGACACTGGGAAAAGGAATCTCTCGAATATTTCCCTTACAAGTGCATCCTTGGGTTGACAAAAAAAGTCGACTGGTTTTATTTTTATCCTTCTTACCCTGAGCTTGGTGAATTGTGAAAGACATTTTAGTACTTGAAGAATCTTGCAGTTTTTAACGGCTCTTAGAGTTTCCGGATTTAGGTACTTGACGGTTCTCTCAGTATTGTCAGTATGTTTCCATTTCGTATAATAATGGATGCTGTATGTATCTAGAGTCTAGACAAGGAAGGGAAGAGTATTAAGGGTGGCAGTTCGTTATTTTTAAAGTCAAATCAACATTGATAGCAGATTTATTTTGAAGGTTCTGGTGCATAACTGAGTACGGAAAGCTACCTAGCCACATGATGCTCGAGAAGAACCATTTGTAACGGGGATTACGGGTGCTAAACTGCCGAGATGTGGGAATAAATGATCTGTATAAGAAATTGTGAGGTATACAAGTCTAAGATCAGATTGGCTAAATGACTTCTGTAACGAAAGGATTCTAGTTCTGCCTGACTCATCTCCCAAGTCGTCTTAGTAATTGACATCTTGCAAGAGGAAAGATTGACGAAGACGGGAAGGGTACGTCGCTTCTACCCTCGGCCTCCTCGTTGTCTCTCAATGTGTCGACTGAGGTTAGTCCTGGCTAATTATAATGGTGATTGATTAGCTGGCAGCTGCGGGTGGGTATTACACACTTAATATTATGCGGGCATCAGATGGCATCTACAGAAGATTTTTAGTCAATCAATAATCATTTCAAACTTGTGCGAGATTTCATATACGGCCTTGTGGTACATGAGACGTCAGTTAAAAAAGTTTCTCTCTGACACTACCTTACTATTATTTTATATCGACTCATCGCGAGATTAGAATATACTCTTCTATCAAAGGAAAGATTATTTATTTATTTATCAAAGGATTATTTAGAGAAATTAGAAAATTTAAATTGAAATTAATATGCAGTCTGAGATATTTCCTAAAATATGATGACAATTTCAAGTTTTCAAGCATTTAAAAAAAACTTTATTCTCATTGGAAAAGCTAAATCCACTTTGATTGCAAAGAGATTGGATATCTTTTAATAGTGCCTGACAATTTTTTTCTCGTAAATTCAAGACTTAAATTTACATCGTTGAATCGCCGTAATTCTTAGAAGAATCTCATCGAAGTATTCCTAAGTCTTGAAGCACTCATGCATGCTCACCAGGGGTGAATAATAATTTTTCCTGATCCTAGAATCAATTTAATCATGGTTTTATTCCACTCAGTTCAAGCGGCTTCTGCATACAAATATGAATGGGTATGAATTCGTGTAATTTCATCACACAGTATTTGTAAATGAAATTGAAATAAACCAAAATTCCAATCTATAGATAGGCTCGTAATATCATTGCACCCCGCACGCATTTAAAATCTATCTAGTGAGATCAAGTTACGACTTCTTCGTATATACCCAAAAATCTTTCAAGTTCTTGACTTTCATTCGCAAATAACTTAGCTGAAATGAAAAGTCAGTCCTTGGTTAATGTTATCAGTCTCGGAAGATTATTAAATTGAAATAAATAAGCCCCTAAGCGTCTGAGTAGGGGTAATTGTGTAGATGAGTGGATGCGTCTTGTTGAAATGAGATAAGCCAAGCATTGGATATGTATTAAATAACCAAGGACAAAAAACCCGGGTGAGTTTTGGAAGACGGGTGGATTACTTGGGTGGAATATAAATTGAAGCCTTGATGAATTTATATTCTAAAGAGTTAAATCGTCTAGATTCTACATTTTTTTCAAAAAGACGTATGATCATGTTTGTGTCAGAGTAGGTATATCCGTTTTTGTTACCTCTTTCTAATATTTAAACGGAAGCTCCTTAACTTTGTTACTAAAACTCCAAGTCTCAGACTAAAATAAGGATCTTGTGTGTACTGTGTATCCAAGTGGCTGAAAAATTTAACAGCTACCTCGCCTTTTTATACGCACATATTCCTCAACTCCTTGTTGTTGTTACGTATCAGTATCAACTATCAAGTTTTATTTGTATTTCTCCCTGTTGCATCCTTTTAAAACTCATAACATCACGCGTTTACAAGACTGAAGAGGAACGTAGGGCTGAATGTTTTGTGGAACTGCATGTGGAAGTGGTTCCATGCTAATGCATTTTTTTTCCAGCCTGTCTGACCAAAATTAGATCCGTATTCTTCATGAAGATGAAATGGTTTTTTTGCACACTTCTACAACAGCAGTGATGTAAACCTACCCCTCGGTAATACTTTGAGTTAAAAGAGTGCAAAAAGACACCGTCCATTTAAGATGTGTAACGAAATCCGCTCAGCTTCAACCCTCTTGGTTCATCCTTTTTCAAATTAGTAATCTTAAGCCAAGAATTATTCGGATACACCGGATTCTAGTATCTGCATCTCCCCCTCTACCTCAGAGATCGTTTATGGGAGGCATCTCCGTAAGTCTGCATAGGATTATGAACTTCAGAAATGTTTTATAAAAAAGATTCCGTAGCTTAGTGTGTATTCCGAACCCCAAAAAGAGTTGATACCCTTACCCGGAGTATCTTATCCCTACCCGGTGCACCTACCATCTCTTACTCTATCATTCTTAACTTATTCAGTCTTATTTTTGGCTCTCTCATTTATATCCTTATAGATCTGTAATGTATTGCATCGCATTTGGAAAGAGGCAAACACAACTTACTTTCTCAACCAAGCAAGGACTTGGTTTTTATGCACTAGTAGCTTATTCACAGTTTATATCCTTACATCTACTTCTTGGATACTCACCTAACATTATTTACTCTTGTTTTTTATGTAGCTACTTCGATATTCCTATTTTAATCTTCTCCTACTGATCTTTCTTGAAATACTCTCATGATGGAACTAAATCCACACGCAGTTTCATTCGACTGCCTTCCGAGCAGCGACATGACATCGGTCTCTTCACTTTCGATTTTTCGGACAGATTTTTCTATATTGGAGGACATGTGCCCATTCTGATTAGCTCTATTGCTCTGTGGACTGTCACACAGTTTTTAATTGGTTGTAAAGATAAAATCAAGGCTTACTTTTAACTGTAAGTGAAACTTAGCAAACATGACTTACAAATCTTGTAACGCAAACTGTCCCTGTCCAACAGTTTATTTGCAGTATCGCTTAGTTTGTTCATATGAAGTGAATCTAGAATATACATTGAAGTCGACATAGTTTTAGCATTAAAGGTGTAAAATATAAATGATTTAAGTGTTCCTTCATCGCTCTTAGATTTGTGTTTAGTCCTCTGAAAGTGTAGATAGTGTTCACAGCAATCGAGCAATCCCATCTCCTCAATAAATTCATTCGTACAGCCTTAAAAGGATGTTTACACTGCAGGTGCATGAAATTAATTACGGAATGTGGGATGAAGTATTGACTCGAGACTTCCATTCTATCGTCAACTGTTCTCCAAGCTCTTCATGTACAGAAGAATATTATTTGAGTTTCAAAGTTTGAAGCCTGCCTTTGTATTTTAGTAAGCCAAAAATGCTTGAAACTTTCATAAGTAATTTCGTAACCCCAGTGAACAAAATGGGTGACATTTGACCACATTTTATTATCATCCTTATTCTCCCTGTCAAACGAACTGAAAGGTAATGTGGAATCATTAAAGCATTTGTAAGAACTTCCTAGTCTTTGAGAATTTCGTCCCTGACAGTGTTGTCTGCATTACTATTCCGTTCAAGCCAATGTATGAATGCATACATAAACGAGTTGCGTTCGAACACAAGCCTTACATACGGTATACACATACATGCAGTCTCAGGCAATGTGATGCAGTCCAATCTTTAAATCTATACGACTAAAAGCGAGTGGAATGCGTGCTCTTTTAACTTTTAATCTACTTGACGTCCTTTTATCCAAAGTAATTCCGAGCCTTACTAATAAAATCAAAAGTTCACCCGGCCCAACTCTTTAGTACAATCCACATTCCCATGCTTTTTTCTATCTTATCGGATCTTAATAGGAATTAAACGCACCATCGAAATTCATTGTGCGTTGAGCTCAAGTGTGTGCACATTCTTTTTTAGCACAAGAGCAAACAGAGGGGGGTCTGGTGAATATTTATGGCTTCTGCTAGTTCTGCTGATGAACATCTCTCCTCTCTCTTACTCTGGTTTACCATAACGAAATGTTGAATCTAAGTGAAAGTTTTCCTGACCTACTGCAGTAATAACTCTTCTTGGCTCGTGTTCATTCAAAATGCCGAAATTAACTTAGGCATGCATATGCATAATACTTTTGAGCTTGAGAATTATGGCCTGATCCGTCCATAAAAATATCCTTTATCCTTTACCAGTCCCTACACAAATAACTCCGGGGTATGATGTAAAGTTATTGAAATTGCTTCCCAGTCTTATGGATCGATACTGAGACATTTAGAATGGCCATAGCTGGCTGTTCTTTCCTTTCCGCTTCCTATCTAAAAGTCAAGTCAATCCGAATAAACTCAAAAGGAAATTACAGAAAGTTAAGTGTTCTTCAATTTAAATAAACTAATAAACGCCCGCAGTCCTTTTTATAACCCACACGGACCCGTTTGTGTGAGATTTCTGTGGAAGTTTACAGAAACCCTGGCCTCCCTGGGTTATGCTCGTAATCGAGGATTTTGGCAAATACATTAGAAGTAAACTGAGGTAAATCTTTAAGGTTGAAGTTGGCATTGTCAATGGGATGGACGCTAATGGAGCTTTATTGTGGGGAAAGAGGTAAAGTTTTGAATGAAGTTATCATGAAATCATCGTTTGGCAAGCTTAGATGTTTGTCTCATGGGGATGTGTAAGGAGGATTGAGTCATCGGGAGGAAAGGAGATTATTTCACAACGTGTTGGTTGACAAAGTTCCAGTTCATGTTAGATTTAAATGTGTAGCTGACTGTGAGGTCTTAATATATGTCCATTATATTAAACGGAAAGGAATAGGAAAGCTTGTATAACTTTGTCTGTCTCTAATTGAGTTTTCGTCAAAGTGTAATTGTTTATGTTGATCCGAAGCCAAGAAGGGGGCCATGGAACGGAGTGAGTTCTTATTTTGTTAAGAAATCATTTTGAGAAGAGGCTTTTATTTCTACCACTTTATTACAATTTACAGCCGGTTAAAGATAGATTGTATATTTGAGCAGCATGGCGCATTTTGAAGTTGTACATTTACAATGTTTTTCAAAGCTTAGATGATGATGTAGGCAATAATATCCAATGTCAAAAGTGGAATTCGGGACTTCAGTTAAAAATGGGTTCTTTATGATCTAAATGTCGAAAATAGAATAATTAGAGTAAAAGGGTTGTATTTTGTGGTCAAAGTAATTTATAAAAATCCTCTTGAGTATCTTATGCAATTAAAACTGATTATTTGTTTCTAATTTTCAGATTTTCCAAAAACATCACATCAAAGAAGTCTAGTTCACAAGAAATTAAAGCTACTTATTCAACCTTCGATGAAATCCTAATCCCATAAATTAATTCACACTTAAATCAAGTCTTACTTCGAATCAATAAACATTAATCGTTTCCATTGAAAATAATTTAGGGCTGGTTCGTTGAACGTTAACTTTCAAACTTACAAGTGCTAGTTCCTAGTAGTTCCACTTTATTTGTAAAGAGACAATCAATTTCGGATATCCGAACCGCACCCTATCTCAAACAAATGAACATGCAATCTTTATAGATTTTAGGATTTTCGTCTCGTATTGACTAATACACACTACTCATACAATCTAAAGAAACTATTAGGTAATCCTGATACCTAATAAGCCCGGAAATTGCCCTGATATGTCAACTCGACGACCCGTCAGAATGGATTCGGAACATGAAGCAGATGGTTCTATGTCAACACGAGATAATGCTCAAGCAAACTCTCCAATAGCAATGAACCCGATTCGCACGTGGCCAAGGGTTCATTCTTCACGAGGGCAAATAAGATCCTGTATAGAATTTTCGCCAGCAGCTGTTGTATTCGTGCCAACTTCTTCCATCGGCCCAGATGGAAGCCCAATTAGAAGCTTGTCTACCGGTAGACCTATGCCCGTTCAAGATTTAACCGGCGAGACTAGCAGATCTTCTAGTATTCATGAAATCTCGGGGGCAGCAAGTTCATCCTCCGGAGGAGCTGGTAGTGGTGGTGACTCATCATCTAGAAGACGCTCCTCAGTTTATGCAAACAGATCATCCATAGCTAATCCTGAGTATCTTGATCTCAACCATCTCATCGGACTGAGTTCTAATAACTTTGCAGGAGACTTTGGTGACGACGAACCTCACAGTGCAAGTTCTAGTGTCAGTGCCATGGATCATGACCATGACTCTTTAGAAGATCTTCATAGACAGCATGACGCGGAATTCCAAGACATTCTCGCTGATTTCGCAGATCAGCAGCATGAACTAGAACAAAGAAAACCGTGCACAACAAGTAATACGAGTTTAAGCATCAGTTCCATTGTAAGCAATGACGACACCAGTGAGTCTTCTTGTGGCACCTTGTCAGAAATATTTGAGTCCCTATCCAGATTTTCTGAACATTGTCTCGCCTCCGTAGAAGCTCTCAGTTCTCCTGTATATCTCAACTCCAGTTCATTTACTACAACCCCAACGGGTCCGAGTGACAATTTTGGCTTTAATTTTGACTATGATGAATCCTTGCTTATGAAAGGGGAGGATGGAATTCATCTCAGGGAAAAACAGAGGGATAGAAATCTTATGCAAAATGTTCCGAGACGGAGGCATTCTAGTGTTGTTGAAAGCCAGTTCCGATTTGACCCTTCAGTTCATGAACAACAAGCGATGGGATCAAAGGATTTGTCTGGTAATCCTTCCAGTGGTTTACATAGCAGAATTAATCATGCCCACCACAGTAGGGCTGAATTCTTTAGAAGCATGCTTGAAACTCAGAGACTAAGTGGTCGAGAGGAGCCAAGTCATTTTAGTGGATGTGGAAGTGACACAGGTGGTCACAGTCGTCCCCATTCAAGTAATTCTTCCAGTTTCGGTGGACAGGCTCAAGGAAATCAAAGTCAAATTCAACCCCAAGAGAGTTTTAGTGATGGTTCTGGCCCTGTGGGTCCTGACGGAGGAAGTTCCATCCATCGTAATAGCAAAAATATTCTACTGGATATTGGTCTGGAGCTGGAAATTTTTAGTGTCGGACTTGAATTCGAAAATATTATGGGATTCCCTGCTGTTCCCTCAACTTCCAGTGGTGGATGTGGGGCTGGACCATCTGGAGAGAATTCAATTGTGGCAGCTCTAAGTGTCTTACGGGAATCAGGACCTCTTGTCAGTGCACTGGATTGGCAAGACCGATGTATGGAATTGGAATTGGCTTTGCAAAGATTTGGTGAACAAGCAGCACGTGTGCGCCTCATGCTACGTGACAAGGTCAGAGATTTTTCTGTCTCATCAAAATTTTTATTGCATCCGAGGTTTATTGTTAAACTGGTCTCTTAGTTCTGTGTACCTCATCATGGCCATAGTCAAATCATATGAATTTTAATATAAAAACCCGGACGACTTCGGCACAAAACATTGAGTAATGGAATCCGGGATGTCATTCTGTCTTTATTCTCATAGTTGAAAATTTTCCGGTCCTTTTGATGTTCTGAAATCATTAATTTCAAGGATTTCATAAGCATCTAACAACGAGTCTTGAGTAGTTTATTATTGGCAGCCTTTTTCATCTCATGATGATGATGATGTTGACAAACTACAGATTCCATCTACAAATAACAATGCAAAAACATTTATGAATTAAAATTCATTCCGTAGAATTGCTGATAATTAAACTTTAGCAATAAACCCCCACTATACAATGTAAAGACAGTAGAAAAAGGAAGCGCTTTTTAGGGATCATATATCACAGTTTAATTGAATTAGATATAACACATTCGGAATAAGGCTCAGAGTCAACGACATTTGAGAGTATATGGAATCTGAACGGAAATTGCTCCGGTGTTTAATCACATTCACTTCATTTCTCGTCGGCACTTTGAGCGTTCCGTATTTTAAGGAAAGGGTGGACTCTCCTTAAATTATTGTCGGGTTCATCCTTGCTTTTAAAAATAAAACTTTTCAAGGGTTACATCCTCCAACAAGGGAATGTAAGGATATAAGGATGGATGGATGGGGTACGTCTTTCTAGTTTCTATTTTACATGCAACATGGTGAATGGTGACTTATCTTTAGTGGTGAAAGCTTTCACTTTCTTCCCTCTTAGTCTTGACTGGTTTGATCAAGGAAGACTTAAAACCGATTGAAGACCAAAAAAATCCAATGTAGCATCGTGCATTGATCCTCCGAGCATTCTTTCCGGGTCTTCTTTAGCTTCAAGTATAGATTTAGTTTCAAATACTTGACAGTTTGATCCCTGCGTACATTGGAATGGAACGCAAGTGCAGCTCAAGCTGGGCTTATGTTAGAGGTATTTAAATAAAGAAATTGATTCCTGAAAAAAAGGCTGAACGATGCATCTCGCGTAAGTTGTTGAACATTTTCTGTGATGTTTTAATTTCATCACTTTTATTAAAGTCCTGTTTTTAATCTGCACTGCACTGCAATGCACGAACGATGTTATAGAAAGTACAATGGAATTCAACAGCTATTCATAAACACATTTGTGGTACAAATTAAGTAGATTGTATCTTATCTGATTCATCTTAATTTACATACTGCGTTCTTAATTTCATGCTTCGTAAGAACTGTTGACTGAGGAACTCAATTTCTCTTGGTTGTGGCTTTTATTTAATTTATGCTTTTATTGCATTCCTCGCTAGATTCTTTGGACTTGGGTTTTGAATGAAGCGTATTTTTAATTAAAAAATTGCCCCTCGCAAATTCCAAGTTCTTCTTATATTGGGGAGTAGAATAGTGGCAAGTACGCCCACTCGGATTTTTGTGGATGAAACATGAACTTGGCCCCTCCTAAATGAAAAGTGGTGTCGAATGTGTGAAGTTCCACAGTGAAATAGGCATCCTTCAAGGTTCCAAGTATGTCATCCAATTTCAACCATAAGAATAGAAACACAATAGTGTGGCAATGCATGCCAACTAAACTTCATGTTTGAAATGTGAACTTTCACCGAGTTGAAAACCAATTTTCTCTTTGTGTAATATCCTAAAGTAATTCGATACGGTACGTTGAGTTTATCAAATGGTATCGCTATCTTTGATGGAATCAGATTGCATGTAATTTGAAATCCTGAGGAATTCAGAGAAACCCTCCGATTGTTAGTTTGTTAACACAGGAAATTCTGGAAATAATGATAGCATTTTCATTTTCTATATAAAACCACCAACCACCTCTAGTCCCAACCTAACCTAGCCAGTTCTAGTAGTATTTTCTAGTGGCTCAGCATTCAGAGCAAACTTTCATGAATCTATGAATCAGCGAATAATGCTCTTTCATCCGTAGAATTGGCCACCCAGCCCCAAAGTCACTGACTTTAATGATAACCTGAAGTACCTGCTCCAGGAAACAGTAATAATTGACTGTTTCAATTGCTCTATTCCTTGATTTGTTATTGAGGACGTGAAAGAGCCTTGGGATGATGATGACTAAAACAAAGGGTATTGCAGTCCCTTGCTCTGAGAATTTTGAAACAGGTTACTGACTCGTTGGTCCACTTTCTTTGAATGTGTACCCAACTGCACAGTTTTCGGGGACAGCACTGATTACGGGTAGTAGTTATACATTTGAACAATCTCTCTGAAGCTGAGCAGTGGGAGATAAACATAATATTACTTTAGTTTGCTTCAGGGGGAAAAGGATTCAATTAATTCATAAAATCCTCTACAGTTTTTGCTACCTAATTATAATTAGGTTAAATTGTGTTGATTAAAGTTTCTGAGTATTGACATAGGACTTCTTCATATTATGTTACATTCTGATGCAACTTGTTTCATCAATCACAAGTGAAAGTATTTTTGCTGTAATCGCAAGTCTACCATACACAGAAAATTATACAATCTAACAAATACATGTAATTTATGTGGGAACACGTACAAAGCTTTACCTATATGCAAGATATGAAACCCTGATTACTTTCTCCTACCACTTCCCGACTAGTGAACGTGATATATTTCATAAATCTTTGCTCGTCATATTTTTTTTAATAAACTCTGAGTAAGGAAATTGAATCCACAAGGGGGACACCGGCACGTTGCATCATTGTTCTTACTCTCCTCGAGTGGGACGAAAGATCCTAGCTAATAGAATTTCCCCAGATTTCACTATATTTACAAAAGAAATAAAGAAGCTATCGAGATAGGGCAGGAAATGGGAGTCGTATACTATCGACAGAGACGAAGATAGAGAGGGTTCGATGTGAGGATTCACTACAAATTGAACAATGATCTTCTTTTGGCAGGTACAACGACGAGGACGGACTCCAACATTTTGGTTTCGTTGGAAATCAGCTTTTGTTGTGCAACGTCATGATCACTGGGGTATGAACTACGAGTACAAAGATATATGTACCGGCATATGAAGAGAGGGAGAGTGTCTCGTTTTGTTTGGGAAATTTACTGACTTTTTTACAACCATGTGTCATGTCTCTGTAATGAAGGACTGAAGAATAATCTTTCCGTCAGTTTGAAATTGTAAATAAGTTTGAGGAATAAAAAGAGCACGAGGCTGGGTGCATGGACGTGTATTAGGAATATCAAAACGGTTGTCAACGAAGCGTATGAACGGGAAATGTTCTGTACTTGTACAGTCGTTGCCAAAGTATCTGGTTGTATAAAGGAGATCGATTTCCGTCTTAAAGGTTGGTGCATGAATTTCCCGTGTACGCGGATCAAGATCAAATTTCGTACGAGAATTGGAATTTTGATCCAGTAAACGGTATGAAGGGCCGTCTTTCCGGTTGGAGAAATCTTTTTAGCCCTTCCATCCTTTCTGTCTCACTGAAGTGTTTCCTTTCCATCTTATGTCAAAGTGACACCGGCCTCCAAAGGAAGATGAGAGTGAGAAACACTCGAGACTCGAGGCAATGGACGTGGATATAGATGATGGTATACGATTGTATTACGTGTTCGGATACAGGGTAAAATAAATAGATTGAACCTTTTCGTGTCAGGGTGGAGTAACAAGTTGTGTTTTCTTTCTCGAGGCTCTCTCCGTCTTCTGCTGTATCTCATACTTCTCCTGTTTTCCATTTGAAAAGAGCTTTGATGCTAAGATGCAATTTTGGAAGAGTAATCTCGAGGCATTCCGTTCGGAAAACTCAGTTTCCGAAAGGGTTTTAGGAGAAAGAGTATAAAAAAGTGTGTAGTTTCGCTTCAGAACTGAACATATGCTATAACCCAAGGGTTATATTATGCTATGGGAGAATTCTTTGTCTTTAGGGGCAAGAAATATTGTTCTAAAGATAATATTTGTGGTATGTATGCAATTCAAATATTTCAGTCTTATTAGTTTTCAAATAGATGAGTTTGGTCTCTTGAAATTCTTGTGTTATTTGATGTGCACGGACCATAAATGATTCTAGAATAACTAAATATTTTATTAAGCTTCTGGATGGTGAACAACAGTTGTGATTTGCGAAATACGAGTTAAGAAATATTTGAGAAGTATCTTAGAATAGGGATATCACCACAACCGCGATTCAAAACTGAGCATTTTAGCATCCACTCATAAACTAAAGTTGTCAGGGAGTTTTTTAAGTAATTAAGCCGGGTCACTAATCAGTTAAACCGTCCCATAAACATTCTCTCCCTGCTGCTTGACAGAATTCTCTTAAACCAACTACTACGGATTTCAACTTCCAGATTATGAACCTTGCAGTCGTTTGCCCATTCAGATTGCTGCTGTGTGCAAGAAAGTAAAAAAACCAAAACCCTGTGCTTTGCTATATTAGGATGAATAACTATTAAAGCCATTAGTATAAATAATCATAACTCATTCACCCTCCTAATTTACTACCAAATACGAGCAAGGGGGGTGTTCATAATCTCCCTGAAAAGTTAGCTCGGCAATGTGCCGGAAGCTGAAAACCTGGAGATAATGTTCCAGCAATAATTTAATTTGCTACCCTACCCCCTCGCTTGGCCCGTTTATTAATAGTACAAAGTATGGACATTATGCTTTATAGTTTATGCCAATGTTCCTACATAAAGTTAGATTCGGTACTCTTAATGACAGTTTCTTACTTGGTAGTATCTGCGTATCTTCATTAAGAAGAGATAAAAGTCTTAAAGTAAGTTTTGGTTTTTAAATTGTGATCAACAATATTATAAAATCTTAGCACGCTCGTAGTATTGTGATATTTCTTTTTGGATATTTTTCTTAACCCAAACTGAATGCATCAATGCGGAAGGAAGAGCCATTCCCTTTATTTCTTATTGTTAATTCAGAAATTAAAAAAGCATACTGGATATACTTTCTTTCCATTTATAAGAGGTAAGTGATTCTGATGACCGCATCAACACAACTAAATAGAAATCTAAACTAGTATCACACGAGCTGTACGAGGAGCCTGATCCTCTCGGAATGAGTCACAATAAAATGGATCCACTATGCAACTAGAGATGATAAAAATTGGCTCATAAATAAAGCAGTTAGACAAGATGAATGAAATAAAAAAAGCGGTGTGGATAAAGTAGGGAAGGTAGTTGTGCTTGTTTTATTCCATTGTATCGGCCATTATTCACGCCATTAGGCTAGTAGCCCGGGAATCGGTCCCATGATATCTTGAGACATTTGAGTTACATTCACCCGACATTACTCTCTTGATACCTTCTTAATCCCTCAACTACGAGGAGACAAAGACAAACTACCAATCCAAATAACTTTATCTCCAAAAATAGGGCTTTGTTTCCAGCCGAGGGTTCGACACACCCGTTTACAGATGCAAACGTCGCATTTCTCTTCATGCAACATGCTCAGAAAGTTTAAGTTCTTGTGTACACATACATACTACATGTACATTTGAACAGGGAAAATTTCCCAGAACATGCAATGAACGAATTCAATGATAATATTTCTTCAGGTTCCGTGAACGAATTATTTCAATAGAACGAGTGGGATGGGAATCCGCCGTGGGTCACAAGGGCATATGATGAAACGGATATCATTTATCTTGGAGATGGATATTAATTCCTGACTTTTGATATGTTTATATAATATGAATGATGACGGAGGAAGATGGTGTATCGGGTTGAGTGTGTGTTTTCTCTTATTCACTTCAGTAATGGATAGTTAGAGTTGGAAATAAAAATAACTTTTATCTACCAGATGTAACACTTATGCCAGGATTTCAAGCTGATAAGTCCGACTTTTAAAAATACGCAGGATGAAATCCCTTCAAGATACAGAGTACCTGAAAATCCAGACGTCATGTTTTTTTATCAATCTATGCAGACATAGATGGCTTTGAACATCCCGAAATCATTGAAGATCTAACGATAACTACATTCCAACAAATTTATATAACACATGTCCAACAATTAATTTGTAATTCTTAAGTCTCTGAACAATGTAAGACAAAAAGACAGACCATTTGAGGTCAACCAGAGCTTCCAAAATAAGTTTGGCCTAGTTACTGTAATTGTTATTCCAGTTTGGCTACCGGAAACTTTCTTGTCCGTTTTCCCATACGACATTCCTTCCCGATCAAAAAACAAGAAGAAGATTACACAGGTTTACTCCACCAGACAATCTATAATTACCAAAATAGAGAAAAGTTTTCCCATCAAGTTCAAACTAATGATTTCAATAGACCTCTATTACTATCTCCAGCTCAGGCTTAAATGATCCCTTCTGGAATTAAAGATCTAGTAGACAACCCTTTGAAAGCTATTCATCCTTGGCACAGTAAAGAAACAAATCCCGTCCACCATCTCCAAAAGTGGACTTGACCAGGGAGATTCTTGAAGGATTTTGAGGTTAAATTGAAGAGCAATTTTTATTTAGGTCTCATGTGTTACTTTTCACATACCCAGCCCATATAAACCAATAAACCCCACAGATATTCCTACAGCAGATGCATATGCGGTAGACTGATGCAGTGACTGGCTACGATGTGTTGGTTTGAGTTGAATTGGATAGAGTGGAAATAATCATGAATAAAAATGAGGGAATGAGAGAAAGTAGACAAGGCACGGAGGGGGCCTTCTCCTCCTTGATAGTGATAATCCATGACGTGTCAGATTGAAGAAAGCACTTTCCCTTTTGAAGAACGATGGGACTAGACGAAGTTCCCTGGCACTTGAGGGCTATAACCAAATACGGTATAAATCCTATCCAGTACAGTGGATCGTGAAATACACGCAAGTTTTGTTTTTATGATAAATGATCCATCGACTCATTCTTTTCCGCTGTAATATCCTCTTCCCACCCGTTCCATACTTTTTGTGTGTGTGCCCTCTTCGGAACTTTATTGTTGTAGCCTTTATTGTGCATAGTCTCATAGGATAGCCCTAACTTGTACGGCTTCTATCATCCAGTAAGGCAAACTTTCTACTTCAAGTACGAAATTAAGAACTCTGTCATACTCGTAAGAAAAGGGATTCTTTCCATCTGTAAGAATGCATGCTGTAAACAGTCTTGGAGTTACTCGGGGAAACTTTCTTGTTCAAAATCCAGCTGGGGCCTTCCGGGCTTTTTCATCCTGTGGTCTCTGAACTGTCTCTGAACTCTGGATAAAGTTCTTAAGCCTTTGGGTTGTTGCTTGGTAGGAGGAACTGAATTAGAGATTTTATCAGCCGTATATACATGGAATATGGAGGCTGGATATATTTTGAAGGGAATGGTAGAATATGTTGGCTTATGAAGCACTTGCTGCATGAGATTAAAAATGCATATTTGTGTAATCACAAAATAATTAATAGCTTCCTCCCAATGAATTTTGAAAAGGCTTGCAACTGTAAACCCTGGGTTGTTGAACGGTACGGAAGTTCCTAGTAGCTTCTGAGGTAAACTTAACTGAGAGCTTCACTCAACTTGACTAATTGTCAATGGCCGGGTGAATTTATAATCCTGAATGCTTTTAAGAACAGAGAAAGTTAAAATCTGCATAAAATACAATACAAAACAAACCACTTGGCTTAATTTGCTCAAGTTTGCAGGTAAACTTTTCAACTAAAAAGCTTTTCCCCTTGGCTGTGTGTACCATTACGGAATATTGATTTGCATATTCGTCTCTTACCTTAATTAAAACATCAGAGAGGCGAGACAAGGGGATGACATTGGTACGTAGATCGTCCTCTTAAATGAATAATATTTCTAGGCAACGCAGTGTGTATAAAGAATGCATGAAGCTGTGATTGATGTATACTTAGAACTCGTTTGTATTTTGCATACGGGAGGACTACCTAATTGAGGGCTTAAAAGCTTTCAGCGTTTCAACTATTCCTCAGTCTAGAGGTTTGCAAGTAAGCCCTGCTAATTCTATTTACTATCCCCATTTGGCGTCTATAGATTTCACTGCTTACTTTTGCTTTCCTCCAAGCTTCATGAAAGAATGAACTGAACTGACCCAGATTTATCTGTTTTTCTCAGTTTGCTCTTATGCTCAAACAAATTCAGAGTAACAAAGTTAGTTGACAACTACTGACTTGGAATTCTTATCAAAGTAGTTTAAATAAATAGATGAGATGCAAACTTATTATTCCTCTCCCTCAGTTTCCAAATTTTGGGGCTGGCATCGATCTTTTTGAAGTTTTGAAGTTGAATGATGGACTACTTTTACTAGGGCACGTGAAAACAAGTTCCACGAAGTGGCGTCCCGCAGATAATAACTACAAACTACAAGTCCAACAGTTCCGGTACATGGAAACTAAAACCTTTTTGGTTAAAAAGATCAAAGAAATTTAAGTGAGGGACATCAGACGTAAACAGGCCTAATGGCTTCTTTAATTTCCTACTTAAGGGTGAAAGATGTTAAACCATCACACAAACCGTTGGTAAAGTAATGTAACGGACAGTTCGTTTGAACCTTCTAATTAAGCCTAGTGTCCCCGACTCCCCGTTTCGTGTGCCCAGGCGATGGTGCAAATTTCCGGGTGTAAATTGGGATTTCGGTTTTTGGAAGCACAAACTTGACAGTTAATGTAAAATAACTGAATTTCTGGGTAGGTAATAATAGTAAAGCGATGCCAGGAAGTGGACTTTCGGCTATTCTACACACGCAAGGAGTATACCATTCCATTTGTGGTTGGTGAACTGTAACTTCAGACAATAATGTTGATCACCCTAATAATGCCTAGTTTGTAGAGTGAAGTTGTGGATGATGTGAGTCCTTCTACTTCTTGATTGGCTACCCTAGAATACCAATTTAGAGAAAGCTAATTTTCTATTTGTGCGACTGAGTGAAAATCAGGAAGTAATTCTGAGGGAGATGAGTTCCTATATGGTTATCATATTTAGGAGAAAGCTCTTAAGTTCAAATGAAATTTGAAGCAAGATCAAACGAAACTTTATGTTTGACAAAAAATTATTAGTTTCTAGAGCTGCCAAGCTTAAAAGAAATACGATCCTCTGGAAGCCACTGATGCGATATTTAAAAAAAACACTTCGAAAAGGTTATATTATACAAATATGCATTGTGCAGAATATTTCTTTATGTTTATTTCTGGATCAAAATATTTATCGGAAAACTTTAATAACGGGAACTGGGAAATTCATTCCATCGAGTTGCTTTCCATACGCAGTTTTTTAACCCGAATTATAAGACGCATGCAATGGTAGGCATAGTTCTCATGTACAAAATTGCGTATTGGTATCAACATCGTAAATAAGAAACAGAGAGCTTTCTCGGTGACATTAATGACACGACACACGGTTAGTAATGCGTACTTTTAGGATATTCACAAGATCAGAAACGATACCATATCTCACTTGCCTCCTACAACTGTTGTACTTACATGTTACTGAAACTCTGTATTTCCTTTTTTTTGTAAATTCGAGTTTCATTCGGATGGGAAATAGGGAGTGGAAATATTTTACAGATCGCATTACTATGCAGATAATAATATGTTCAAATGTTCATAAGCTATTAAATTTAATATGAACTGTATAGTCTTGAATAGTTCTGCATTCTGATTTTCAAAATCCAGAGAAATGAAATCCACTTGGTAACTATAAATATAATGTTCATGATTTCTTCAATAAAAATTTGAGCCAAAGCTTGACGATCCATGATCTATGGTTGTACATTTTTAAAGTTCTTCGGTACTGTACCAACGGTACTCTATTTTCAATTGTGGGTGTGTATCCTGTAACACCAAATGACAGTGTATATTTAAAGCATGGAGTTTGATTGTACAAAGTTATTGCCAGGATATTTCCGGGCCACAGATTATTAGAGACACGTGGAACGTGGAATAGTATTTGGTGGCCTAGATCAAGAATTAAGATACATGTCCACATGAAAAGAAACACAAAGCAAAGCCTCCGCATTGTTTCAAATTTTCTAGCTCCGTCAGGCTCAATTTTCTAGAGCGAATCTTCAAAAAAAAACTTGAAGAATAAAGCTTAAAAGAAAGAACAAGGGGTTGATTGATGTGTTGGGGAAAGGGGGAAAGTTTTTACTTTTGTGACTTGAAGCAAGAATGTTCCGGATCATTATTTCCCTCAAATGTATTATACAACTGACTCTCGTTTCTAAAACCTGCATTCAGTACTATAGAGTTGAAGTCGTTCAAGTATGACCTGACGACAAGACAACCAGTCAACGGAATCCGATGTTAAAAGTAGAGACTCTCTGTACTATCACGACTAAAATAGAAGATAGAAATGAACTTCATTACTGGAGTTGAGAACGTGAGCTGAACCACGGACCATTAGACCTTAGACCTTGTCCTTGCACCTTGTCTTTGAATCAACGAATTTTGATAACATCTATATGGCACCTCATCATTAAATTCTACCCTCTGTATTGCACCTTTGTCAAGTCGAGTAGCCCTTTGACCTTTTTACCTTCTCTAATAAATAGGAGTTCCGCCCAGGCCTTTCATTTCAGAGGTATATGGAATTATTAAAACTCAGGAGTTCAAGCCCGCTGCAGTTTTTCAAAGCATTCATGAGCACGGAGTTGAAGTTGTACACTTTTCGTGTGAATAGATAGTTACCGTGAGTACACTTTAGTACTCTTTAATTAGGGGGAAACCTGGTGAAATCACTCAAGGCAGAAATGTAATTGAGCTATAAGATGTCCCCACACTTGCATTCTATTTGTAGGAGAAGAAGAAGTTGAGGAAACGACACTAGACTTAATCCTTCGTCTCATATACAATTTATTTTACGACATCAATAAAATTTTATGTTGTCGCATTTGAGCATGCATGTGTGGCCGTGGCCGTGCGTCAGATTTGTGGTAGTTGTCGAGACAGCTGAGAGGCCCAACGTCACACAAACTTTCAAAGAAGACTATTTGAGAAATTCAAATCTCAACATATTCATCGGAAACTCCCTTGGAACTAGTAAAACAAGTGCCTTTCCCTTACAACTCTATCCAAAGAAGTAAACGAAAAAAGTTCCATCTCAAAGCTGAAAAACCTCAAAAATGAAGAGTTGAAAAAGTGAAATAAAATTATTTCTCAACGAGCTCCTCCATATGACAAACTATGAGAATATAGAGAGAGGAGGAGGATGGAATAGATAGCTCAACCAGCTCGATCTCGAATCTCGATATGAAGAAGATGTAATCCAGTCTGATATTTGAAATAAAAGAGGAGACAATCTCGAAATTGAACAGAGAAGATCAAGGCGGAGAGGATATTTTCATTCTTCCATCATCCTAAGAGATTTTCTCTTGTGGTCTCTCAGAGTGAGAACTCTTCAGCTCTCCCGAACACTTAGAGAGACGACGTCGTCCCAAATGTCTCTTTTTTACTTGTCGCCTGTCTCCACCAGAAACAATTGAAGAGGCCCTTCATGAAGTTTTGCTTTTCCGTGGCTAGGACTTTTTATTTTAAGCCCATACTACTTCCTCTACTGCACCATGTGTATAATAATAACATTCCATTTTCCCTACCACCAGATCACCACTCATCCAGCCTATTTCGAACGACTGTCTCGTCTCTCTAAAGATTCTCACTCTCTCCTTGAGCATTGGCTCTGTCGTTTTCATAAAATTCAAGAAATGATTCATTATTTCCTACTGGATTTTTCATTTATATCTACTTTCCCATGCAGAGAGAGAAAGCAATCTCTGAACCAGCATGGTTCCTACTGCTAACAGCTATGGAGTGTGGGAGGACACACTTCTCTCTCTTGTATACATTTTATGAGAAAGTGTTTTTAGAGTTTCATCAACCTACTAGCTACCAGCGATTTCCTGCTAAACCCAACAATTGGCTGACAAGAAAATTTGCAAGAAACAAATTTTTTGTCCTGACAGGAAAAGACTCGCGCGTCTGTTAATGACTTGTTCTTGCTGTTATCATGGGAAATAGAAAACCTGTAGACTGCACGAAAAGTCAATTCGTCATTGAAATGGGTTCTTTTGTTTCTAGAAGGAGCCCAAGACTGCCAGCTACTAGATTGAATTCAGAGGGAACAACATGTTCAATTAATTGTTGAAAAGTGTGAGAACTTGAGAAGAATCATCATTTGGAATTGGAATTGAAAGAGAGAAATAGGATCAAGGGAGAGGATCCGAGACAATGGATAAAAGGTGCGATGCCTTTCAAAAAAGGATTCCATTGACGTTTCATCATTCAGAGTTGAGAAGCTTCACTGGTCCTCAAAGATTGAGAAAGAGAGAACTTTTCAAAGCAACCTGACTATCTTGTTAGAGCAGTGTTTTGAGAATTGCCATCAACTCGTTATTGTTCGGGGATTAGAAATGTCGAAATAACTGTCTTACAGACTCAATCGATTCTTAATAGAAAATACTTAATTATTTACTTCGTTTCGTATATCTTCTTTCCATACTGAGAAAAACTAGTTTAGGAATTGGAATAATGGTCTGGAATTTCTCCCGAGTAATGCTTGTATAGAACAATATAATATAATGAATGTAATTCCATTTTTGAGGAGTTCCGGAAATTGTTAAATTTGTTTCGTTGAATAAAAAAACTTGGGCGAAAAAATATTCAGAACCCATCCATCAGAATTTGATTCCATCTCAATTTCGAATGGACGTGAAAAAGAACTTTTCGATTTATTCCAACTCTGCTGTCTCTTTTGAATTGCAATCCAAAGTAATAAAATAATGAATACAAAACTAGGAATACACTAGAAACTAAGCTACTATAGTCGAGGCCTTCCAAGGCATTCAAAATTCAAAAACATTGACATATATACCTTACATGTCATAAAATTGACAGGAATATATTCTCTCTAACCCGACAAATATACTAATACATATCATACATGCCTCATACAAACTCCATCCAACTTTCGCAACTCAGGCACAGTTAGCAGAATGTTGAAAAGAAACCAGGGCATCGGCATTAAAGCACAAGGATGACTGCAGGTATATGGAGGATAGTATCGAAATACATACCCTTGGAAATAAGGGATTGGTTGTGCAAATTGATTTTCTTACGTCATACTTTCTTCAAATGTATTTCTAAAGCTAGGTACAAGATTTACGCATATGGCAGTGCATCCAGCTTATTTCAAATCTCTCTAAGGCTTATGCATATTGGGAATAGTGGAATAGTCCACATATGAAAAGGAGGACAATATTTCTCCTCACTATGATTTATTCAATTACTCCATGCCATTCAAATGTAATTGAAAGCTTTTTTGATTGAATGCCCGATTTGTTTGAAACGAGGGGATACCATAAGAAGTGGAGCAAGGTACATGTAATATGCCTTCATCCCACTTACTTGAATACATTTCAAAATATCCTACCTAGTACCTTATCATGTACTAGATGAAATATGATAAGAGTATTTATCGAGTGGAAAACTTTTCCATCATCATAATCTTTAATATCTTAGTGTATTCAAAAACATGATATACTTTTCGATGCCACTTTGAGCTTCAAAAGTCTGCTGGCATATGCATTTCTTGGTTCCCAAGCCCTCGAGCTTTGAGCGTTTTGGCGCGTCCTATTAAGTTTGGCAATGTTCTCTGAGAAAGAAACATTATTCGACCATTGAATGGAATTTGTAACCATTGCTGCCTGCCAAGTTGACACCCCCGGAGATATTTCCTGTCTGCTACTGAAATATGTATTTGGTCCAACCTCCTACAAAGAGACGATTCCAGTCATGTAGTTCGCACGGGCAATACGTATAAAATATCAAGGAAAGCAGTGTGTCTCGTATTTCAAACACATTCTTCCGTGGACTTCACCAAGAAATCGAATGAATGAAATGAAGCACACTGGCAATGGGTAACATAATCCCAGAGGTGGAACCGTTTTGAGACTTGACATACGTATGACTTATGGCTTGGCAGGGTAAATGCCTGTTATTATAAAAGAATATTACAATATTACAAACACATCCTTCTATTTTCATTTCAGTTTCCTTACTAACCCCTCCTCCGTTTAGATCCTTGGCACTGACGGGAATAATTTTACTGTGTGGATTAAACTGATTTGTAGCAAGCACGAGAATCCGATTCAGAAAACCGCTTTCAGACTCAAGTTAAACTTTGGAGCTTAAATTAAATATAATATTGCGGATTCTGCTGAGAGTTCTTCGCTTTAGTAATCGTGTTATCTTCTGAGCTTAAATCATTTGGAAGAGAGCTGATAGTTAGCCTCAAGTTGAAGTCAGAAATGGATCGATAGAATATTTTTGCACAAAATTGGTTCATTAGCAGACACTCTCTTCCTTACGAAAATTTGATCAACCCATTCCCTCAAGTGAAAATATGATAGAAAGTCATTCGAGGAAGGAAGGAAGAAGTCTCTCAGAAAGCTTGACTCGAATTGAAGACAAGACTTGGCTTTGGAATGAAATCTTTTGATTAGTTTCTTAAACTCTGAACGCACGTTCCTTAACGGGGGGTTGAAGAATATGATGGAAATTATTTGACTTCCACTCAATCCCTATAGATCAGTATCTTTTCGCCAGAGAATCCTCGTAATTAGCTCCAATTTCGTATTCGAATTCGTACATTTTACATTGGAAAATTTGCACCGTCTACTCAAATCCCAGCTTGACAAACTATAAATTAAAATCCTTCTCTAAGGAGTCAAGTACAATATGCTCTCAAATGTATCAAAAAATGATAGAAATATTTTACAACTATATAAAGAAGAAGCTTTTGAAAATCAAGTCATTTATGTTTCTAAAAGGAAATAAAAAATTCAACTATTCAAGAGCTAGAAGTCAAGAGGACTTAATAATGAATAAAAGAGTAAACTGTAAATTATGAAGCCATTCTCGAAATCCTTCGCATCTGACTCGAATAAGGAGAATAGGCTTTCCTTAAACAAAGCATATTGAAGCAAGTAAGAATGAATTTTAGTCACATTCAAGCATCGCTACACTTGCCTGAATCTTTAATAATAATCACTCCAGCTTGTCGTTGGGGGGGACTGGTTCTTTTAATATTTAATTTACACTCCGATTTCCTAAGACGTCAAGTATTACAGGGCTGCACTGGGACATTTAGCAACTCAACATTAAAAGACTTGAGGAAAGGGCTTGACATCTTTAAGATTGAGCTCTGATTTCTGAATTCAGTTTACCTTCCCTACACTCGAATCCCTGCCTGTTCATATATATTTATATTATAAACCCCACAGAGTTCATGAAGGGGGAATCAAATTCAAAGAAGCTTCACTTAACTTGACTTCATGAAAGGACCTTGTATTTTTAGAGCTAATGAACCAATGTAATTTTTAGACTTGCCTGGCTCGTTCTATCACCAAGTTACTAGAGTAATTAGACTCTCTTTATTTCATTACAACTCCTACAAGACAAGTACTAGAAATTATTGTAAAGGGAAATTTCGTAAGTGCTAAAAAACATTCATCAAAACCTTTATCGTCCAAAAGCAGCACGGGCGATGAGTTCATTTTTTTAGTAACTTGAAATCCAAATCTTCTACAAGTTCACCCTTTCCCCTTGGTATTGGACTGCGTAACCCTTAAGTCTCAAGTCCATTTCCTTTCCTACCTCATAATGTAATGGGCACTCAGACTATATTTTTATGGAGAAAGTTTTCAAGTGCACCTAGAAGCCAAACAAGCTAAAGAGGTAAGTAGGGAGGAATAGCCAATCCAAGTACATTGCGTAAGCTACTCTTGCATATTAGAGCTGAGACGGTAAACAAAAAGGACCTCGGATTTACTGTCTCCAACCATGCACTAGTCTATGAAATCTTAATAGCCAATCAAAATTTAAATTCATACATATACCAAACCAGGTTTATGGCGACACTTTCGTAATAAAGAGGACAACGTTGACGTGGATGTAATTACTTTTCCTATTAGCTGCTCCCTCGTCACAAACAAGAAAAAGCACAACGGGCACATATTTCTGTATATCAGGGGGAGCAGGAGAGTGAAAGTTTGGAAGTTTTGTAATAAAGCAAAATAGAAATCGTTACAATGTTCAGATTTATCACTTCCTCCAAACCCAGGCAGACTTGAGAGGCCAACAAACTATGTAGAGAACTGTCAACAAGGTCTGAGCCTTCATTACAATTACAGCTAATTACGAGCTCTACGAAAACAATTTATAAATAACACTGCTCTACATGGCCAGATTGTAGACAAGGGAAAGAAGGGGGATTGAATAAAATTCAGAGGAGAGAATAAAAGTGACAGGAGAAATGTCGTTCGTTATGGAAATCTAATGTGAAAAGAGATGGGAGTTGGATTTTGATGGATCGATTATTTTGACGGGAATGCGAATACCCGTCTCGTATAACCTAAGGTTTGCAGAACAGGAGCTTCTAACTTAAACAGTGTACCTTGACGTTCTCTCTATACATACCGAAAGTAATAAGGTTTTTCAGATTTTGCTTTTTACTTTTTCTCCCTGTCTAGTCTGTAGAGACAAGGAAGACAGGGATATTTCGGAGCTTCGGCTTTGAGCTTTTAGTCTCACATGTTTACTCAAGGAGTTAGAAAGATTGATTATGGAAACACCACAAGAGATATGGATCCCATTTCATGTTCAGAGTTGGAGGATCGAGGAGGAGGTATCTATTGTCAAAGATGATTGACGGATAGTAAATACTAGTCACAATTGATGAGGACAGAGCATATTGCACGGAAATATAATACAACAGGGTTGATGCCTTCCATCAGTCTCCTGACAGACAACTGTTTGAACTAATGGTTTCTATGTATCAACCAAATCGTATGATAAACTTTATGATAGACACATTCGTCTTTAGAGGAGTACCCTTTGCAAGAGCTGTGTGTGAGAACTGACTTTGGCTTGAAAGCGGAAAACTCGTAATGTCGTAATGGTAAAGGCTTCCTTGTATTACATTGAATCTCAGTTGCTTTAAACGCCTTAAAGGGAACAAATCTGAGCTATTCAAAAACTAATCAGCTCATAAAGAAGTTTAAAGACCCCTAAGGTACTATTTATTAGCGCAATGAGTCCAAGTGGAATGATTTCAAGTAGAAATCAATTACAGGAAATCCAGGCCGGCCAATCTTTCTAACTTGAAGTTGAGAAGATATGATTTTTTATTCCATATCTATACAGCTTTCCCAGCTTTCTACTCCTCGTTTGATTCCCATAGAGAGGATAGTACCCGGAGTTTTGCTTTTAGCTCAGGGGAAAATACCCGGGTATTTCTATGCATGTATATAGAAGGAGAATATGTATGTGTGGATCCTATTGAGAGATTTACAAAGCGCATGGGCCTATTCTCTTTCTACCTCTTTAGCTCCTGGGTTAGCTTTATGTCTTGAACGTCTCTCATGAGCCTTTCTCTCAATTCTTTAGTGCATTCCTGGAGTTTTCCCGGATCGGACATTTCCCATTAGCCTTTACTCTCCAGCATTTGGAACGTATATCCAAAGTCAGGGCACCCAAGTACGTAAGAGTAGATTGGAGAGTGAGCCCATTTGTTTTACATGGGACTGTAAGCACCCGCGGATACACGTAGTACATATTTACAGACGAGCACACACTGTCTCTCAGGAGCACTTGATACTATATTTTAAAATCTCATCGCATAGAATCACCAACTTGACAGGAAACTAATCACCCTTGTGGAATCTTTATCATCCTTTGATACTACTAACAAGTTACATTGTTATTACACCTTCATCATCTCATCAATACGAATACTATGGAGGCTTGGCTATTTCTAGTCCGAATCAATAATCAAGCTCCACATCTTTTGTGTAAAAAATCCAATAATCACGTAACATAAAGACAACAAGAGTCGAGGTAGCCAAAAAAAAGGAATGGGCTTTTACTCTTGTATTGTTGATTGTTGAACAGTTTTCGGTGGATTGGGAAGTGTGGGTGGTTGTGTAACTATCCTTCTGAGGCTTTGATCAATCTGAAGAATCTTTGGATTGCGATAGGAGAGAAAAAGTTTTTTTCAGTAATAAATCTAGACTTGAAGTATCTCCCTTTGAAGGAGGCATCGGTCTTTGGTGGACAGTTTGGCCTCTGGCTACACACTTTCTTCATTACTTCCACCATCTCATCAGATTCAACATTGACTGACAGAAAGTCTGAGTTGAATGTGAGAGGAAACCGGCTGGCAAATAAGGAAGTCGGACTAAACAAACAAGAAGTGGTTAATTGAACTCACTCCTTCTTTATCATCCTTTCAATCAGAATTCCAAAAATTATCGAAATTACTTCAACAACTGAAAAATCCTGAGGCAAGTCAGGGACTCCTCGATAGTTACAAGAGACTCTGGTGTACAAATTACTACTGATTGCGAAAACAATAAAATTGCATTGTTCAAAATAATATCAGAGCATTGCAAATCCTGACCGACTCTCAGTGTCAAGTCCAGGAACCCTGCCGATACCCATGACTATAAAGAGACCATGTGTCAAAACATTAGAGACAACAACAAGACCAAAGCCATGTCCCCCACTGCTTAATTAATCTGACAAGAACATGCACTCGGGAACTCCAATAACTAATATCATCTCCTGTGTACTCAAACAAATTCAAAATCAGTTGCAAGGAGCTTGAGAATAACCTAGATTCTAGACACTAGATTCCCCAGCACAAGATTTCTCTGACAGTCACGTATATGTAAATTGACGTTCGTAAACCGACAGAAGATCCGTCTAATAATAATAAACATCATCATATCGCTACCACCGTCTCCAAAAGAGCAGCCAGGAAAGCTCGGAGCTGAAGAGCCCCAACTCTGCTATTCTACCCTGCCCCATGTAGTGACAATAATAATAAGTAATAAAACTTAGTGTCTATCTCTATGTGCATTATAATGACGAGGATTGTCTCCCATTTTCATTTAAAACCAATTCCCTCCTCTCATTCAGTTCATTTTCATGCACATCATTCCATTAACTCCGTGAGGAACTGAGCCTCTGCCTTAAGGCCGGCATTCATTTGGGATAAAAAACCGAGAAATAAAAGCATGGTTCAAACGGCCAATAGCTCACATTAGCATACACACAGCCTTTAAAGGAGTAATATTATTACTCTCCGTCTTCATTCCCAACTTTCAAGCTCCGAATCCTGCTCTACTACTAAGGGGGCTGAGTGAACGTGCTTTCTCTTAATGGGGAAGAAAGTGTGTGGAAAATGACGAGCTAAAGTGGAAGACCCTTTTGTGTAATGAGTGGAATCTAATGAACCATTACACTTAAATATATTAAAGATAGAAGCTCCAATAATAGTTCCTCATTCTACCCGGAGATATTTGAGAAAGGAAGTCCTTATACATAGTCCCAATATATCAGAGGCAAAGTGTTTGACATTTTAGCACATGGATCTTAGAGGAAATACCCTGTTGGCTTTTTTTGCTTCTACCAACGTTCCAAGTTCGAATCCTCCAAAGAGCAACTACTTGAATATACTTGCACACTTACAAGTAGTTTAAAACCGACGTTGCTCTTGTGTTCTGAATAAGCAAGTAGAAACTTACTCTTGAAACTCTTGATCCGACCTATCCCTCTGTATATATCTATGTGTGAAAGTGAGTGCAAAAAAACGGTGAAATTTAAAACTATATAAATTATACACTGACATAGGCGTAATAGCTGAGGCAGTTTGTATCCACGGAAAGAGGGAGAGAAAGTTGACAACTTCTTTGAGCTCCTTTCGACACTCTCAAAAACTCATGACCTAAGAAGATTCTGCTGAACCAGGAACCAAGGGCTTTTTAGGCCTTATCTCTCCTTAAACGTTCTTCCTTATTCTAACTTGTGTCTATCTATTTATCTCCTTCGTGACCAAACTGTTTTTGTCGTTGGGTTGTCTTTTTAAAAAAGGACTGGGCTTTTTCATCTCTTCACCAGGACTTTCACTTGTCATCATCTAACCACTTTTAGCTTTAATACTAAAAGATTCACCATCAAGGAGTAACGTGCATCTACCCTGGCTAGTACTTTATATTGCTGACATTAACAGTTTTCAAAGAACATCCCACGAACTCAAGCCAGGATACAGCATTTTAAAAAAGTGTGCTACTTTCTCTAATAGTTCCTACATTGCAAAACCTACCTGCTGATCTGATCAAAAAGTGCAAGGAAAAAAGCAGTCTGCCTTTAGCTTACTTAACTCAAATTGTAATAAGACTTGAAAAAGACCCCCATTGACTTGACCACAGTCACATTTCAGGATTAACAATATTAAATCTTCTATCGCAGAGGACGAACATACGAAGACAACGTTATTCTCTTTTCTTACGTGACACAAACACGAAAGAGTCCAATAACTCTAATAAAATAAAATATAGGCTATAACAACTGGTCAATCCGATATTTTTTTCGTACTGCTGCTCCCAGTTCCTGCTCTATTGGCTTGATTACCCGGATCAATGTGACGGACATAAGGGCAAAGGAAACAACACAGGTTTCTGTTTCATTTCATGGAGTGAAATTTCCAAGAACATTACCCACATATACCATTTTTACAATCTAGGATCTTGATCTACCGATTCTCCTGGTGTCTTGACCTACATTTTGTTTATATCAATCGAGTACTATTACTACATCGTAGTCTACATCGTTTCCACCAGCTAGTAGTAGCTACAAACGAACTCTGTCATTCTCAAAGTTACTCCAAGAATTAAAGATACAAAACCTGCCTGGCCTGGGCAAGTCATTTAATACTCTGTTAGTTATTTTTTCCCAAACTCGGGTAAAAAGCTCCCTCATACGCAGAATTATTAAGTGGTTATACACGTAAACGGATATAAAGAGTTGAGGAGTAATTTTCTGTCCAACTCTAAGTTTCAGAGCAGTGTGAATGGACGAGGAAAGGCAACCCAAGCCGTCTTACGTTAAAAGCATTACCTGCTAATTTGATCCCTAGAGACTTACATCTTCTTACTCCATATGAACGCTGGGTTGGCCTAAATTTATCTTTAAGGCTTGCCTTACCAAATAGCCCCGACTGGAGCTGCCACAGCCACGTGTACTTACACAAATTTCTGCCCTACTAGCTTCGAACATACGAATTCTCCTTGTCGTGAAACTGTGGAAAGGAGAAAGCGGTGAGAGACAGAGAGAGAACGTGAACTGAAAGGTATATACCTCAGTGGTGAGACGTTGAGTACTTGGCTGCCACAACATACAAGAGTCTTCTCTTAAAAGGTCACTAATGGCTTTGACCCCCAATGGAAATAATATACCTTTCCTTCATAAGAATAAAAAGTAAGGAGGACACGTGCTTCAAAACCAGAAGGCTTTCACTAAGCTGAGACTGGCTTCTTTTTAAAAGGCGTATCCATCTAGACGGGACACATCCGAACAAATCGAATAGGGGTAAAAAAAATATGGGGTTAGTTTTAGTAAAAGCAAGTGAGCTGAATTTGAAATTTCATCCCACTCACACACAATCAGTTTGACAATCCTAGAGTCGAAAGGAAAAGTTCGTAAATATGCTACCTCTTACCACCACCATCAACTATACATGTACGACACAAGTACTTCTTCTTGTATAAATAAACTTACCTAAAAATCCACTAAAACCTTAAAGAGGTCTACAAGGACTTTGGTAAAAGAAATCAACTCTCTTCTCAACCCTTCTTCCACACTTACTTACCATCCTTGGAAATTGAATAAAGCAAAGTTTCCAGAGTTTAAGTCCACCCCTGAACAGTGCACTTTGAATGCTGGAATAAGTGGGGGGATGCAACCAAAGTTTAAATTCTCAAGACGATAAGTTTCAAGTCTTAACTTTTATTTAAAGTAGTTAACGAAATCTTATTATTAAAATTTTTATAAATTCTTCTAAAAATAAATTATGAAAAGAAACGAGAAAAACACATAGGATAACAATACACAATAGAGCAATTTAAATCATAATCTCGTATATTATAGTATAGCTCTATCTACCAGTCTTTCTAAAATCTACTGTAACTACTTTAGAGTACAACGCTATGAACCCTATGCTCTACAGTCTCTAGATTAAGTTGAAATTGCAAGTGAAGGAAAGTGCAAAAATCTCTTATGCAACTGAATGAGGGCAGTGGAGAAAGGTTTTCGGTATCTTTATACAAGGTTGGATATCATCGGATTCGTATCACATTGACAACGAAACTGTGTTAGAGAATCACCTCAAGTCTAGGAGCCTAGAAACAGTGTGGACTAAAAAAAGGAGAGAATTCTTTTAACTACGAGTACGTTCATACAGTACACCGGAGCCGTTTCTTGTCAATAGACCCTATTAGATGTAATGGGTGAACATTTTTAGATCTCTGAACACATCACAACTACCCAACTCACCAGCAACGTCAAAGGCTAGAAGGTTCAGACGGCTCCCGAAGCCCAGAGAGTTGAATTCCAGAGACTTGCAATTCAGTGAAAGTTTGTGGATAAGACTAGAAAGAAGCTTGAGAAGTCGCTTAGTGTGTTTTCCCGTTACTTAAGAAGAGAGGCTTGCTTATACTTAGGAGGAACAACATTTTTATATTTAACTGTGACTCCCTTACTCAGTTTACTCAAGCACACTGATGTTTTCTCCTCCAAGTTGTTGACTTGGCTTTTTTTGGCCTAAGCCCGAATGTCATCTACCTTATCTATCTTCCCTTTTAGAATGTTGACTCCTCATAGGAATCCAAATCGTTTCTGACTCCTCAGGAAAGAGAACTGATTTTATTCCGATCTTGTAAAGGAGAAAGGAGGCCAGGAGGAGGAAAGTATAGTTAGCTCAGAGGATACAAGGATAGAGGAGAGATCGTACATAGCAAAGGTGTTTTTGGATGTGCGTGGAAAGGAAAGTAGATCCTTTGGAAATTCTGAATTCACCACCCTCTGGGTTATTGTTACTAGATTGAATTGAATTGGATTTTATCACATACGGAATATCTTACATATTATACTGGTTATTGGCAAGACTCAATCCACGTGGTTCAATAGAATCTCGGATCTAGTCAATAGGAGTGAATAGCTGAGAGCTGAGTGAAAGAGCTTATCTTGGCTTTGGGCAAACTACCGGTGCAAATCTGGGGAACGGCGGCTCAAACTCAAGTTTTTTAAGACAGTTACTGATCCAGAATAAATAGAAAGTCGTCTTGGGAGAAGAATAACTTCCTCCGTTCTTTATATAGTCCACGGTTCTTCCGAAACTATATAAAAATATTTTCTTGGCATTCGAGGTCTTCCAAGTTGTTAAATAAATGGTTCAACCTCGACCCACTGTAATGGCCAATACGGACACTTCCCCTTACACCATCCAGGAGCTGCTCCGTCAGGTGAGTTCATTACTTTGTTTGGTAATGTTTTTTGAAATATTTAGAAACACCCTTTTTATAGCCCACTCAGCCTCTCTCTTATGGTCATGATCAGAAAGATTGTAATGACCCTTTGTCTCATGTGTCCTCAACTTCTCCTACGCTTCTCTACTGCGGAGTAGATCATAATAATATGAAATTGTATATTTTGCATACAGATAGGATTCTAGTGGTGTGTAGTAAGCTATGATTGGATGAAGCTATAACCCTGACCAACCATAACTCATTGTAATGTGAATCTCTTGGTATCATCATAACGTTCAGGGATAATTCGAGGGTAAAAATATATTCAAAATATGTCGTTAGAGAAGAACCTTGAAGATTGTACATATCTTGAAGTCTGAAAAATAGATCGAAAAGGCTATAAAAACAAATGCAATGATTTACAAAATTATTTATTTGTTATGGCTAAAGGGGAAGACGTATCTAAGGAGTGCAGGAGATCGTAGAACTTATTTAATAGATTGAGATTGACAAGAATGGGGTGCTGCTAATGGGCCTGGGCTACCATGCCATCAATAAATGATCATGATCTCGTGTGGTTGGTTTTAGGATTTTGTGTGTGAAGACTTGCACGTCCAACTATTCCAATGGCAATCGTACTATGAATGAAAGTGAGGGGCACTTGAGTTAGTATTAGCACTATAGTGTGGCTAGTGGCTATACCTCCTACGACTACGACTAGAGTAATCGAATCAGAGCGACAATGTCATTTTTTATTGATAACAACCTCCCCTTGTCACTTCATTCGGGGATTTTTATTACAAATGCACTTTTCTCCTTCTCCCTAGGAATAGAAATAGTTTGAGTTTCCTAGGACTGCATTACACCGATAAACTATACCAGCATGACTTCTCTCATAAGAAAAGAAATCCTTTATAAATTTGTTACATGGAGGAACCTTGAATTCGGTCTCGGTTGACTTACTCGATGCATCTTAAGCCAATCCATCTTAGTCTTTGGAAATCGTCTCTTTTACCCCACACCAGTCAATAATGTATTTGGAAAGGCTGACTTTTACATTCGGGATGGAATCGAACGGAGTGGACTGTCCCATTTCACATTCAACATCCCAATCCCTAGAAAAGGTTTTACGAATCCATACTTTGCTGCACAGTTCATCTTTTTTCAATTTCACAAATTGGTTTGGGGTTTCTTCATCCGAACCCAGACGGTTATTTGTACTTGGTGGAGAAATATCATCATAAACAGAAAGCAAAAGGTTTCTCCCTGAGAGAAAAACTCTTTACTGCTCAGCATCCCTGGATATTATTTATATGTCAGGAGGAAATGGGGTGCAAATGGATATCCTTTGTTTTATGACACCTCGTTTGCTTCGTATCGCATTCCAGGGGAAAAAATAGATGGGGGCTTTGCACTGCAACTCTATAGCTGCTACTGTTTCTCTCACTGGCTACGATTATTCAATAAGTAGTTTAAGGATCGTTATTTATGATTTATTTATGTGTGTGCAAACTGCAAACACGATGCCAAGAAACGGTTAAGGATATCCCTTGTTTGTCAAACAAATGGGTTATTGTTCTGTCAGACGGGCAATGCTCTGTTTATTTTAGCTCTTGGGAGGTGCTCCTGGAGCTGAAATATACAACTGCGTATTTCCATATTGTTGAGCGTTGAGCGTCACTCTTAATAATGAATGAAGTTATTTCGTACGGATTTGTGAATTAGAAGAATTAACCTTTGGGCTTTTATCAAATTAAAAATAAAGGCCCTCTTTGGCACTTGCCTACAGCCCGGAACCTTTTCTTATGCTTAACAAGGAGGAAAGTTTCCCTCACTTTCTTTCTAGCTGTCCTCGAGGGAATGGCGAGAGAAGGATCTTGTTGGTGTTTGCAGGAAGTTTTGTGGACTAAAATTTTAGGACTTGGTGAGTGTTTCTCAAATGGAAATTATAATTACAAATAAAAATCCAGCCTTTATTCTGGAATGGGTGGAATATCCGGAATAGTATTATATACTTTCTTGAGAGAGTCTATACTGGAGGACATTCAAGTTAACAGCAGGAGCATTTAAAACAATGCTGGAGCTAAGCTCTTGGTCTCTGGATTTTGACGAAATGGGCTCCCCATGATGTGGGGAGTTTTATGACCTTAATAAAATTTATGCAATGATTTAATACCGTAGATTCTGTAGGTTTAAACTCAAAGTGTACAAGGTAAAGTATAATTCTGGAATTTAGAGTACCTTCAGGTTATGACTGTGTCCTCCATCTCAAATCACATATGCATACCATAGGTATTAACTATTGTATTAGGTTGGGACAAGGATGATTTAACAGCGGCTGGCTGGGCCTTTCAAAAGGAATTTCAGTAATGTTTCTGATTTATGGAGGAATAAACTTATGTATGGAGGGGGTATTTCAAAATATTGTTGGTTGGATTAGCCTTTGGTGGAGTTTAATTTACAAATACTCCAACAACAATTCCATTTCTATAGCCGACGTATGGACAATCTTGTTTTAATACTTGAATTACACGTCTTGGGAAAGTAGAAAGTTTTAAACTGTCAGATTGTACTAAGAATTTCCTTGCACTGCCCTAGCTAAGTTTGTATATATGGTTGGAGAAATTCAAGGATGTGTTGCGTATAAACTTTTTAGCACCTCGAATAAAACAGCAGAGTTTTATTGTGTTACTGATTGTGAACCATGAGTATTATTACATTTTCTAAGACTGAAGTCTCAAGGTTTATCACTTCAAAGAAACTTTTCAATTTTAGAGTATCGAATTCGTATTTAATTTCTTTGACGTATTTCGTACATCTCAATTTACGCGGGTGATATTTCTAATTAAATAAGACTTAATTGCTTTTTTCAGCTTTTGAACTTTGTCAAGAAATCTCTATTCAGAAACGGACTCAATTTTCGTATCCTTTCACTCCATACAACTACACAACAGAATCTTTTGCGGGAATCGTAGATTTTGACTCTCGAATCTTGACTCTCTCTCTCTTAAAATAATTTGTAGATAGAGATCTCGAGATTTCAAAGTTTTAAATCAATGTATCGAAGTAACACTACGAAATACGAAAATAATATATTTTATCCAAGTCTACAGTGAGAATCCTTCAAAGAGGTCATCATAATTCTCTTGAGAAATTATTCAAGTAATCTGTAAATCCAAGGCCTATGCGCTCAATCGGAGTCAATGGTGAGAAATAGAGAAAGCCTGGATAACGTTGGTAGTCTTTTGAGTTTCGCACAGTACATGAAACTTTCCCAAGTTTTGATACCAAGAAATTTAGGTACGAGGGAAGTATTTGGCCAAAACCTTAGGACTGCAGGCTGAGCACGGAGAGTACTGAAGTTAATTAGTTACATAGTTAATCTCATCCTCTATTTTGAAGATAGGGAGAGAGGAGGATAGGGATGTTAATTAAATTGAGAGCACATCACATCTCATCATCCTATTGGCATGCACTCGGCGACGATGAAAGGCCAGACAGTCTCATCTCCTCCTTTCCGTCTCATCTTTGTATCTCTCTTACTTCCACCCAGTCATTTTATTTCCTTCCACAGACTTGACTTGTCTCATAGACTCTTGTCTACTTTAAGCTCTAACCCCAACCTTGGTCTGAGGTTTTGGAGTTTAGACTAACTAAGAGTGTGTACATATCCTGCGAACTTGTGGATATAGAGTCAATATGCTCAATAAGGCCGTTTAAGCACAGCACCGACTGCTTTTGACCTTCGAAGGACGGGTTGAGCAAAGGAGTGCTTAAATGGCTCACTGCTCGCTGATAGACTTTGTATTTTAGCTATATTCTATACAATGGTTCATTGTCATCATCACTGAGTAGGTACGTTAAAGCAACATTAGGGTAGAATAGCATCTCTTCTCATCCAGATCCGAGTAGTTTCCACAAACAGAACTTGCGGGCGATCCTTCCAAGTCCAATGTTTCCCCGACTTTCCCTCCCAAGTTCGACTTTGCCAGCCAGAGGTTTAAACAACTAATGGGTAACAAGTTGGAAGAGATAAACCAAAACTTTATTGCTTGCAGTGACTTTGGAAATAATTTTGGGCTTGGCTTGGCTTCGGTTCTAGCTCTATTTTTCTTCCAGGCAGGAACGACCATGTAAATGTAAAGGAAATCTTTAGTATAGCTTGGAAACTGAAGCTCTCCAGCTCTGGCTTGGACGTTTGTACACATTCCAATATCCAACTGTTGTATGCGTGTACATAAAATGAAGTAGGGTGGTGCAGGAAGTATATTGAAGCATATGCCATAGGCTACGACACTTGTTTAATGTTCATAGATGTAACTTATTACTCCAAGTTACCAAGGGGCTGTTAAGAGGAGAGGAGAGTGAAAGTGAGGAGAGGGGCATTACTAAAAAACACAAGAGAGGAAAGAGATACTCAGTGTGTCAAAAACTTCTCAAGGAAGAAACTTGAGCCCGTAAATACTATGAACATATCAACTACATAATGTAGGAAGGGATCTTGCTGAACTTTGTATTTGTTTAGACCTGATGATGATCATGATAGGGGCTTTGCTCAACGCTTTTAGTTTTACCTTAGATTTACACCTTTTTCCCTGTATTTTTCTTTCTCGGTGGGCTATCACTCCTCTCTTCTCTCTGTCTCTCTTTGTACTCTCTTGGCAATGGAGTCCTTCCTCAAAGAAAATACTCGGGGGAATTCGCTTTTACAAATAAACCCAAAACCAATTTCCACTTCGATGCTTTATCAGTGCTTTCCTCTGAAACTTGTTTTTCTAGTTTTCTGGGTGTGCAATCTCTGGCTGTCTCACATTGGTTGGGGGTTTGGAATAGGAATAGATTTGATGAGCTACTCTCTCTGGTACGTTCTACTATAGTCACTTCATGTAGCCTTTGGTACGAGTACAAAGGACGCAGGGCTCTGTAGATCTTTGCGAATTGCAAGAGGATACCGAAACACCCTTGATTATCATTTGACGTTTGGGGTTACTTTAGTAATAAAAAATAACCTTGAGTGAATGCAAAACTTGGATTATAATTTTATCCATCAAAATTTCCATCCAATCTCTTGCGTTAATGTGGCTTTTGTACGGGAGATAAGAAGAGCTAAAGATCTCATGAGAAAATCGATTTTGTCTTTTTTTTTGTACATGATACAACCGGAGGATTTGATTTTCCTTGAATCCATGGCCTCGTTCTTTCTTCTCAGTGTCATCAACTGATTAGTACCAGTTAGAGTAATGCTGCGTTTTGGTTTTTGTGGGGGGGGGGATTATTAGATAGTTGCATCCGACCGGAAAAGAATGGTTTATGGGATTTGGTCAATTAATCAACGACCAGACCAATTTTTCAACCTGTCTTTGCCTCAGCGGGCTGTCTCAGTCATGAAAATCGGCTGCTGTGGAGTAACTGATTTTTGTAATGTTTCATGTCGGATTCATACTGAGCCGTAGTCGTGTATGTCTGTGTTTAGTGTATAGTATACATCCCATTAAATTTATTCCGAATAAATTATTCCTCCTTTTTTAACAACTATCTCATATTTATTTCCGCTCGGCTTTCTAACTTTCAGTTTTTAGGATTAATTAGAGTGAAAATTTAAAATTAGATAATTCAAAGTACAAAAACAACAGCAATTAATTTCCAACAATGACGCGCACTCTCTTGTCACCTAAAAATTTCAATATTTTTAGGATGCTCAGTATTTTCCCCCAGTCTCCTAAAGGCAAGCCCAACTGACCCAGAAATTATTATTTGCAAAAAATAAAGTTTCCCAGATTAACCAGGACCTTTCATAAATATCTTAATAAACTTTTTAACGTCCTGCCAATTCCTCCATATTCCGTCCTCCAAAAAGTTATAAGATTCAGGAAAACCTTGAGGCTCAATTTAGAATTTCGCAAACTTAAAAAATTCATTAAAATCTTAAAGTTGAATAAGAAGCAGCTGTCATCCTGGCATCTCCCTCCTTCCTCGAGCACCAACTGCTAACTGTCGTCTCACGGCGCACTTCACCTATTTAGTAATTCAGGAAGCATAGCTGACTCTGCTTGCCATAAAAACCCACCCAAATCTTTCACCAGCTTCTCCAACAAGCCCAGGAAAATATGTACATAGAATAGATCCATGTAAAAGTCCAAGCTTAATCTTAGCTTTACCTCCCTCTCTACTTCCTACAACTACAAGGGAGAAACATCAACAATAAGACGGTCGTTTCAGCCATTTCACCACTTGTAGTACACAACAGAAGTGAGCTGCTATTAATAATGCACCAGTACGAAATATTTCTGGGAATATATGACCTATTATTCCACTCGGATTGTACTCCTCCCATGTACACAGCACCACAACAACATTATTAATATCGGTAGGGAAAAGGTTGGGGAAAGTTTGGATCTTGTTGTTGATGGATGCTGTTTGCAGGTTGGGGAATTTTTTCTCTCATCCTACTTGTATTTGTAGGTGAGAGTCCCATTTTTCTTGATGGTAAACAAATGCTTTTCCTACGCTCTACATTCTTCACCAGTTTTTGCACACTGCTTCCACCCTACTTAATATGACTCGAGTGTTCTGTGTACATCGTCACGCAGCTTTTTATCGCTACAGGGTGTTCTCATCTAGGCTTAGCTGGACAGGTGGTAGTGAGTACAGGGAAAAGCTCCAAGTGTCTTTAATCTATAGCCATGGCCCAAGGACTTGGGCATTATTTTGTTAATCGTACATTTCAATTAAGAAGCCGGACAGAGGGAATAACTTCCAAAGGCTTGGCTAGGTAATTAATTTGGCAAGGCTGGGAGGCCTGGAACTTTTCTATGATGTAAGAGCAGCAGCAATTCATTAATGAGGAATGATGACGCTTAATCTAAAAGCGCTTGCTGGTTTCGGCGATAGCATGAGCTCTCTTGTGTAAGATGACCGTGGGTTGTGCCTGATCTAGGAAGTAAATAACTGGTTAATGGGTCGGAAGTCTTCAAGACTTGCAAGAGGAAAGACCAGTTGGGGTGAAATTATGGGGACTGGGACAGACTTTCAGGGATTATTATCTACTGTGATTTATGACTGCTGCAGTGCTCACAATAATCGCTGCCTATCTATAGAAGCTCTGCATCATTTTACTGGTATAGTAAGGTGTGGGCTTTAGACTCTGGGAAATTATTTTTTGTCACAGTTTATTTTTATTTTTTTATGTTGTAAATTTTAAAAACAATAAAATTTGTACTGGTCTAGTTAATTTTTAATGTACACAGCACCGCAGAATCCAGGTTGTCCGCGGACTTGTGGTATTTTCTTGTCTAGTGGAGTTCAAATACAAGAAAAACAAAGTACGAAGGCATTTTAATTCCCGATCAATTAGTTAATGGCATTTTTGGGCTATTAAGTATATAATAATCCTGAAACCCTTATCCCGCCCGGATTAAAGCTCGTAAACGACGGCTCTATTGTAATTCCAACGGGTACATTTTATTAGCCCTGATTGCACTAATACTCGACTCCTATCCCAGACTACTCTATTTCTATCCCAATGTGGTCAATAAAAGAACAGAGAATGGGCTGCTGTAGTGGCCATTGCATTGGTCATTCATTTGGAAATTCCCAATTAGATAAAGCCTTTGCTTTCCAGAGTCCAGACCAAGCATTTTGATTGTATTTTCTATTGGACAGTGTAGTTAGTGTGTACGCGTGGTCCCGTATCTGCCGAACAATGAACATGTGTTGAGGAAGAAGAAAGAAGAAACGGGAAGGGATTAATAGAATTTGAATATCCACTCGGAACATGCGAGCCTCCACTATTTGATAACGCTGTCCATTAGGCTTTTCATGTTTTCAATTGAATTATCTTGCCTTTCCCTCAGAGTTTTGTAGATAATTCGTCTGAATACGTGCCGCAACTCTCATTCGGCATTTACAGTCGCGTCTCTACCATAGTTGAGATTGACCATTGACATCATTTCTGAATCTAGTTTGGTCAGTGAATGTTATTACATTTCTCATTTCTCCGAACCACATACTAGGTTTCTAAAATAATACACTAACCAAAAATCATAATATTTATACTAGGGGAAAACTTTGAAATGCTCAGTCAAGTAAAATGTCCTAGAAACGCCACTGGAAAGCAGGAAAAAACTTGGCTGTTGGCCGGTCAATCAAATTCATTGGTTTCATTTAAAACCTCCTGTTCTTGATTTGCTGAAATTGGTTACAACTGGAAATACAATGCAATCATGTTTTTACATTCATTAATGCCTAGTATTCCCCAAATTTCAATATCCTTCCAAAGCTTTGAAAGAGAAAGCTGTAAATCATACATACTTTTTGTTTGTATTTATATGAGTGCATTCATTGCATTATTTCTCTTGTCTATCCCACAAAAGACTCAAATATACATCCTCAAAATGAAATCATATCGATTTACAAATTTGAATTTATTTTGGGAGGATAGAAATACAAGAAGCATTTTGATCAGCCTTCTAGAGTTCCGTACCTTCGTCTAACCATAAGTGCTGGGATTTTGTGTTTGAATTTCATTTGGAATGGCACGTATTGGTTTGCAGCATTACAGTATGCCTATGGCTACATTTCTGGAGCAAACAAAGTGTGTGTTCTAGCATCGGCGAACGGAAGAAATGAACGAGATCCATGGCCCAAAGTCTTCCTGCTTTGTATCGTTCTAAGAGGATTTTTATTTGCAACTCTTGGAAGAAGAATTTTAGACAAAAGGGTTACGTGCTGTGCCTGAATGGCCTTTCTTTCACATAGGAAGAATAAAAAAATATTCGGATTTTTGTGTGCCGTTTTTATGGGAAGCTCACACACGGCGAGTTGGCCAAGGAAGAGTCATTAATAGCTCCAGGAAGGAAGGAAAGGAACAAATGCTCAAGAACCAAGTTTCCTAATAATGGAAATTTTTTACCCATTTATTTTTGTTTATGGAGAGCATGTATAACGGGTTGCTAGTTTTCCATTTTTTTAATGGACTTGCCCTCAGTAGCTGGGATAATATTGAACAATGTGTTGTAGTGCGTGGGGTCTTATAGGTAGCTTATGTAGAATAAAATTGATCATGATTACAGCTGGTAGTGAAGTTTTGGAAAATAACTCTGGGAAGAATTTATGTGCGTTCATTATTTAACTAATTTAATAAGGCTTTTATAATAGAAATGCTAATTGAGTTAGGTTAAATAAACTAAATTTTTATCGGCGCTTAATTTCCATCTCCCGTTCATTAAGACTTAACACTTTTCACAATGAACTCAAAGGATCCGATCGACAAGCACAATAACTCCTCTTTCAATATTACGATAGAAGCAAAGTCTTTGACCTCAGAAAATCTAGAATTTGTTGAGGTTATTTCTGTACGGTATTGAGAGTTTGCACGCAATCATTGTAAGAATTGTTATTCGTCTAATTGTCACAATTACGGTTTGAAGCCTGAATTGAGTCTGCTCTGTGAAAGCAAATTACATATAATATTAAATGATCAATCGTGTGATATTGGTATTTTAAGACTAGGATAAATTGTTTTGAATTGGGGCATTAAAGTTACTATATATGTGAGGTAGCGATATTCTAAATGATTGTCGCAATATACTTTGTTTGGTGGTACTGGTACTTATGTTAGACACACAAGCAAACGCCAAATTCTAGTCATAGTAATTGAACAGGCTTGACATATCCTATTACAGGGTATAGCTTTCTTGTATGTATTTACAAGAGATTATGAGTAAAAATGTCATTATTTGCTTGAAGGACTATCTAAATCGTTTCCTTAAAAAGAAAGCTGAAACTACTTCCGAAACCAATCATCTTCGTATCAATAGCTTTTGATGACTTAGAAAATATCTAAGAAAATCAACCGGAGTTGAGAGTAGCGGTTTTGTGAAATTCTTCTGGGTCGTAATCGTAAAGTATGTAGATTGGTGGGTGAACATGGAAATGGCTAAAGTAAAGTAATTCAAGAAAACATATCAGATTGACCGAGTTGTGAACTTTGAAATACTTTACCACCCCCTTTTCCCATGGGAAGACATTTATAAATTCCTTCCACTCTGTAACTATCAACTGAGGAAAATATCGTTGAACTTGAAGGAGAAATCTAAAATGCATTTATGTAGCAGTTGCAGTATTTTTTTCTGTTAATGCAGTGGAATTTAAATTCAAACCTTTGCCATTACAATTTTAAAGCATGCAATAGGTAGATTAAAATTCTTATGTATGCAGTGAAAAATACCAAGTTCCAATTCTAATGAACTCAAGGTGAAATTCCTAATTAAAACTTCCAAATTCGATATAACCTTTTCTATTTCAATTCAAACACCGTTTCATGCTCACAAACCAAGGATAAAAATAAGTCTAACGAACCTTGATATTATTTTTGCAGCAGACTGTATCATTAAAATATAAATACTACACAACACCATTCCGCATACTTCCAATCGGCTTTCTCAAAATTACAGTTCAGATATAATAGTTTGTATTCATCAAAAAACATGCAAATAAGTAAAATTGCAGAATAAACAACAGAAATAAGCAATATAAAGTTAATCTAAAAAACCTAATAGACCCGAAACCCCCCTTGTTCCTTGTTTGATTATTCCCGAAAGGCAATAAACAAAAATAGCTATACCACTGTTTATTACATTCCTCATCTCCTTGCTTATGGAAATCACACAAAGTACAGCATACTGGTCTTCATATTTCTTCTCCCATCTTCATTTAGAATTTTCCCAACCTCCTTTCACCATTGAGATCAAAGACCCAAAAAAAACCAGACCAACTCGCACTGATTCTTTTCACCCAACTTATTTTTTTACAGCATTCTAAATCCTCGAGCTAGGATGATGTTTGTACAATATTATATAAAGCTGTCAGATCGAAGCTTCTTAGAACGTATCAAGCCAACAACTTAGTATCCCTAACCAATCTGCTGGTCATGCCATATGGAATGAATCTATGAAAATATACCAAAGCTTTTTTCCCAAACACCATTTCCATTAGTTTATAGGTAGGCGGGTTGCTTTTTCCTGGCTTCTATCTTTCCGCCCAACAGGAACCCTAAAGCTCAAACTTGGTAATCCTTACAAATCACATTTATCGTGGTCGACTGACAGTCTAGATAGCGTATATATTACACTTGGTAAATGAATGAGTCGTATCCATAATATGAATTACCATGCGATCCATCCTACTGCACACCATCCTATATATTTATACAACTCGTATCTTATTTGCAATGTACATAAACATGATATCTCTATAAGACTATTTGGGGCTGAGGCCTATTCTCTAGTTCTCTCCAACTTTCACTACCTTTCTCTTTGATGTTGATGTTAATGCTAAACCTTTTAATTCCAATATGGGATTAAACCATTTGTAGGCGTTTATGTCTTCTTTCTATCAAGATAGCATTGCAAGTTAGAACTTGTACGATCAGGAGGAGAATTATGTTTCCAACGGGCCGTTATTCAAGGCAAGGGATTCTAGAAAAGGTTCACCATGCATAGACAAAAGTATATTGATATAAATGTAGGCGTGTGTGCACTCCAACTGAAATAACAAGGAAACCCTGGGACCTAAGCCGTTGTAGCTATAAATATTGCATAAATTGCAACGCCTCTGTTGTTTGTAGCAACTGCAGAAATGCACCTACTCATTTATTTAGCTTTCCCTTGGATGGAAACGGCTACTCAGCTTTCTCCATCGGTTTAGATCATTCTAAATCTTCTTTGTATTTTCCACAATCAACCAGCTGACCAGAGAAATCTTGAATTTCACAATAAATTCAAACATTTTTCAAAAGATTGTTCTAACATAATCTAAAAATATAAATAAACTGGAAATGATTACAAAGCCTTATTAAATAACCGAACATAAATCCTCAAGTAAAAAAGATTGCATGTTAGAAAGGAATTTTTCCCATTTTCCCAAAAATTTCCCTTTCAAATAAGCAGTTATATTCCTGCATCCTTTGCTCCTTTTTCTTATCATCTGCAAAAGAGGGTTGTTGTTGCATAAAATGAAATTCAAATTTTTTTCGTAAAGCTTACGGAGACAAAGTGCAGTAGTTTGAAAGGCTGTGGTAATGTTATTCACACGAAATCTAGTTCCTAGCAGGTTTTCCTTACCAACTCAAGAGTTGAATCGTCGAATCCTTGCGGGTTGTGACTGAGGAAGAGATGTCTTACCCTCCACTTTTGTAAGGAGCACATAAAGGCATTAAAGTGATAAGACTTAACAATTCTTCTTCCGAAAGTGTGAACGAAAAGCAGCCACCCTTTTTCCACTTTGCATAAGTTTAATTTCAGGAAGTCCTAAATCGTAAAAAAAACTTTAGAATTTTCTCACTCATAATTGCTCTGATCATTATGCCTGCATGCAGATAGATGCATAAAACAAGTCCAAGGAAGAAAGTAACCCTTCTAAGGAGGAACCGGATCTCTCTAAACGGGTTTACGACCTGGAATGGTTCCATACTAAAGCCAATAGCCAACTCTAAGTGGGAAAGGAACAGGAGAAATGTCTCCGCTTACCCTTAAAGACTTTGAGAATTATTACTTTCTCTAAATATGTCTAAGGACATAAAGGCGATCAAGTTGGAATTAATTATGACCAGTTCCTCCTCCAAAGCCTTGGAGAATTTTGTACGATGTGGCGAATTTTATGGATTCTGTAATGCTCAAAGTTTTCTCGCATAAATTATCTTGGATGTTGCATTGATAAAATCAGGTAGCGGATTTTTCCCAGGATGGAAATTCTAGGCCTCTGATTTAACCTCTGCCTCTGAAAAGGTAGAACTTTTTTTAAACTCAAAATTAGCTCATTTATCAAATGATGAATAACAAGCCTGTACTTCTACAAGATTGCTTTTCTTGTTTATCTAAATTATAAAATGACACTCCCAAGAAGAGTTAGGTCAGTTGCTCACGCTAACCATTTATAATGCTAATAACCCTTGGTAGTATGGTTATGTCAGTATATAATTAATTGAAGTAACCTCGAGCTGCAAGTTTTATTCTTTTATTACCAAAACAGGCTATAAGTCTAAGGGAGACGGGAAAAGTTCTGGGGTGGAGACGGAAAATAATTTATGCATGCGTGTAATGGAAGAAAGTAAAAAATATTACAGAGCTCGTAAAAATGAATAAAGCTTCTAGTGAAATTTCCATCTTGTAGGCAAATGGAACACGTCCGGTGGTCATTTTTCTCACACAAATATCTCCACACTGGCTACGTGATATGAGTAAACTGGGAAAGTTTAGGTAGGAGCTGGAACGTATTTAAATAATTACATTGTGTGATGCCTTGTAATACCTTATGCAATGCAATCTATATTTAACCAAAAAAAACTTTTTACAAGGTAATAAAGTTCCAGATATGAAATAATTGCATGGCTTTGCTTATATAGCCTGAAAAATATGCAATTTTTCTTCATGCTAACCGTCCATTAGACATTAAACATTTATCCTCAGTAATGACAATAGTTTGTGTATGAGGGATTTATAAAATTGCATTTTAAAATAAACTTGTAATGTGCACATGTCTAATGTCCAACACCCGTGGTGCCAAAATTATGGCTATGGTCAAAGCCATTAGAAACACAGTTCTGAGGAAGTCATGGCATGTTGTGGGAACAACTGATTATTTATGGAATTGTTCATCCGGACTGGTACGGGGATTGACTGTTAAATGCTAGTTTTGCACTTTAAATATTAAATCACTTCCTTCCTGGAAATAATCGGAGCGAGTTTAAAGGAATTCCAAGGAACTTTTGTGTACTGTCATGTTTAAGGTACATTACTGCATCATTGAGCCTTGTCTTGAATGCAAATGTGTCACTGAAAATTTGATTAATCATTATTCCAAGACTAGTCGTGCATTAAATTAAATGCAAATTCCGGGAATAAAGACCGAGCTTTATTGAATAACAAAGATTGATATCTTGCTTAGAATTTAAAAATTACCGAAATATTCAAGTGTCTTAATGTAAATAAAACTTCAAAGGATTGAGAATTAGTCCTATCAGCAGCTTTCACTCCGAGCTTTTTTATCAGTTCAATGTAACTGGCATACATGATACAAATAAATGCTCAAAGTTTTTCGTGACCAAAATGAAATCTCCATTACCATGTCAAGTGTCATGGTTGAGTTGATGAAGTGTAATGTAGACTTTGAAGTTCTTGGGTATCCCTCGGGAAAGAGAACGGAGGTAGAAATGAGCATAAGGTTTGATAAGTAACTTCGTTTTTTTTACTGTTTCTCTAACACTTTTTTCCTCTATTTGCTACAGTGCTATAAAGTTTCACCAGACTCGTATAACAAGAAGCCAGCTTGTCATGTGAGCGAATACTTTGCAAAATGTAATCTTTGTTATTTAACTAGATAGAAACGAGCAGCTCAAATATATTGCTGAAGTTAGCCAATTCTCACTTCTCCGCTTAAACTAAGGCAAACAAAGAGAGTTTTATTCTTATTTCTGACAAACACACACACACACTCTTGAAACACCCTTTAAATAAATTTGAAAATGATGGCAACCTCCACAAAATTTCATGGCTTTTGACAGAGATTAATTTGCTTACTCGTACTAGCAGACTGGATAGTGATTACTTGTACAAGTCATTCCTTTGGCTGATAAGTAAAGTATGACGGACGTACGTATCGTACAATGATATACCAGTCGAGTGACACATGCAAAAACATAGTAATTTTCTTGAAATTCTAAGACTCAAAAACAATTCAAAACATGCCTTCTAATGTCTAAAAAAAAACCCTGAGAAACAAGCCCAAATCCTTAATTACATGTTTCAATGTCAGACTTCAAAAACTGTGACGAAGTAAGTAATAATGAATCATATTCTCTAAATAAATCAATAAGATGAGACGGGTAGACTATAATGAAATGAAATCAGTCCCCCCGTTCGGGAAAGGATTATTGTATCCAGGGGAAGGCGTATTTTCTGTATTAGATTGGAAAAATCCCCCGACTTGTTTCCCTCATTTGGTGAGATATTCCACAGCTTAGGTGATTGATCACTGATGTGGAAATAAGACAAGGTTCAAAGGTTGTATGAAAACAGTCCGCTTTACCCGTAAATTCTTCCTTCATCTTGGTCGGGGATAAGTAATCTAATAAGATTGAGTGGCTGCATCCTAGGGTTATGACTTTCCCTAGCCTTGATCTTCCTCTTAGTTTCAGGTTTCAGCCTTTATTGTGGAATTGCATTTTTCTTATTTCCCTCCCACAATCTAAAGCCCTGTGTGTATGTATGTGGCTTCTGCAGAGCTTGAAAACAACACAAGGGGAAGTACTTAGCCAAGAAAGAAAGCAGGATTTGTTACTGTAACAGAGCTGTTCTCTTATTAATCTTGCGAGTAAATTCGGGCCCGGAGCAATCCGACTCAATGAGTAAGATGTAACTACAATCTTAAACCCTTCTCCGTTCAAACCTTGAGAGTTTACAATTCCGAATTCTATTCACTCCAATCCTCCTTTCTTTTAATATTGGACTTGAATCATTTTGAGTTTCAAGTTGAGTTAAGCAAAAAGATAAAGCTTTTCCTAGCTGTGTACAATTATTTTCTATAAGGGGAAAGGAATGAAAGGATATGGTTAGGGCTGCAGTGGACTTTTTCGATCCGATTGTACTCCAGGCGCTTGAAGCTCTTGAGATCATTTAAGATGCCTTTGTCTTACATGTGGCTCATGTTCTGTAAACGTAGGAAGTTGGATTTGGATCTTTTGTTTCATTCGTTTCCTATATTTTTTTGAGGGATAAAATAGTCTCCAAATCTTTTATTTCCCTACACTCCTATTGTCTTTCTCCGTCTAGTTTCTTTAGTTCATGAAGTTCATCTCTGAGTTCTTTTTATAAAGTTATAAGTGTGTATAGATCCATAGAAAATATATAAATGTATATAGTCTCGGATCCTAAAAGTATATTTCATTCTCCACCCATAAGAGAGTACAAGGACGGATGTGTTCTTCGTTTCTGTGGGCTTTACATCTTTTCTCTATTTGAGGAATAAGTAAGAAACTTGTCTCTGCTTTCTTCCTCCTTTACCTCTTTTTGTTGGACTTGCCCAAATGCACACAGTACAAGGAATACGTGTACATCAGCATGCTTGAATACACTCCATTTTTTCCTCTCCAACATCAAAGAGAAGGAAGCGATTCTTATTTATTTTCAGAATTTATCTTCTGTGTATTTAGGTAGTGAAGCTGACGTGTCGGCCAGACTTCTTCGACAACTCTAACTATAATAGTCTCAGTGAAAACTCCCAAAAAATGTCT